>JAQGAU010000008.1:0-72816 GCA_034698045.1 Paramacrobiotus richtersi
AAGCTGATCAGCAAGTACAAACAGGATCCCGTTAAAGTGTTGTTTCTGATCTCGATTCCCCAGTATTTCGACGTTGACTTGTACACTACCAATCATAAAGAAGCGGTGAGTTTTGAGCTTTTTTACCTTGCACTGCGCGTCTGACTTGACTTATCGCCTGTGTAGGAACTGAACGCGTTGCTTGATCTCCTGAGTGAAGTGTACGAAAAGTACGACAACACCGCCCTTTTGAAGGCGGCCGCCAAATCCCTGGACTGTCTGGAGCGCGAAGGCAGCGGGATCGTGAACCGTGTGGCCATTACACGCACCACCCTCCTCGGCAGTATTGTCAATAAATTCGAGGAGGCCTTTCCGCATTGGTTGGCCTTTAACGGGGAGAATGATCAGGAGTTGGTGTACCATATGGAGAGCAGTATCAAGCGCCTGTACGCTCTGTTGCTGGTCAGCGACGGCAGTGAACTGGATATTTGGGAGTCCATGCTACAGACACTGGAACGGGCACTCAGTCTGAATCAGAATAGCATCAGCGAGTCGAGCATCAAGTGCTGTATGTTGCTGCTGATATGGAAAGTGAAGGCGTATAAGAAGAGTTTGGAAGAGCCGGAGATCGGTGCCTTGGAAGAGCACAAGAAAAAAGCAGAAAATTTTCTGGATGTCGTGCTGCGGGTGGTGGCGGATCAGGAACAGTCGGACGAAGTTATCCATACGGTACGACCGGTAGTGCGAAAATTTCTGTTTTATTTAGATATAATTGCGGTCCGTTAAACGTTTTTCGATTGAGATCACCAGTGAAAAAAAAATAAAACAATATTACTAATTTATTTGAGAATGATGCGGTAATAAGCTGAATGATAACTTGAGAAATGTATCATGATGACAAGCAGCAGATTTACCCGAAGATACCGTTATCTCTCGGGTGTACATGATAAATATATACCGCATGACTGCACGATATGATTGACTGAGTTTATAGGTTGGAAATGATGTCGTGTAATTCAAAGTTGGAAACATTTCTAAAATTTCGTATGCAACAGTTTGATAAACCTATTTACTGGTAACTTTGAGAAACAATAGTTCTTTGTTATTTCCATGCAAATTTCGTTCTTGGGTTGTTTAGGCATTGTTTTCGGCCATCGACACTGTCGTTGCCCATCAGCAGCAAGAAGGCGGCCAAGCGTGGAGCACTAAACTGCTCGTTCAGTTTTCTCCTGAACACCAGAGTACATTGGCCAGCTTCATCAGCACCCAGGTATTATCGAAGCCTCTGGCCGATGGGAATTCATCCGCCGCCTTTAATTCGGTGATCGAGGAGAAAGAGCGGGAAAAGCACGTTGAAGTGTTGTACAAGCGGCGGGCACTGCTGTTCCAGTTTGAAAAGGCCATGCTTTGTGCTGCTGTTCTTCCCCGTTATGCTTCCGTTGTGTTCAAACATGCCGTTGCTGTAAGTAATTTATCTGACGTTTTTCTATGGTATTTGTCAAATAATTATTCTGTTATTTAGTCAAATGCGGATTATGGGGATATTATCAAGGAGGCTATGAAGCGACTTCAGGAGATTAATCCGGTGTATTTTGCTGAGAGTATTGGTGCGACATTGGTAGAATTATTTACGGATATTGTTAAGAAGCGACGTATCACGCGCAACAGTCGGGATATTCTGGATGTCAAGGATATGGCGAAACGGTTCGCGGTGTACTTTGGGTCGGATAACAACCGATCGCGCTCCGCCATGGGTGCCTTGCATAAGTAAGGGTCGTCGGAGTATTTTCCGTTCCTTTATTATATATTAATAAAAAATATATTAATAATTAATAATATTATTATATTTTTTTATAATATTAATATTATTAATATATTCCTTTATTATATATTAATGATAAATATATTAGTAGTAAATATTAATACTATGAAATGACATTACGAAGTTGGTTCAGTACATGTCAAAATGGGTCTAAATTATTTGACCGTGTAACGTTCGTTTTCGCAGGTACTGTTTGGAATTCATCAAAGCAGCAGCGAGCAACGACGACATCACCCAGCGGATCATATTCTTCGATATTCTGTCCGAATTTCACACAAAGTTATTACGAGAGGATAAAATATCGTTGTAAGTGCTGTTTGCCATGTAAACAGGCACTTTTTGTCCTTTTTTATGCTGATAATTTCTTTCGCTTGTAGGGTGAATTTTATGGGAGCTATGGACCTCCTGGGGAAGAATTTGCCCAATGACTCCCTATTGCCGTTTCTGCAGTATCGTAATACATTGTCCATGAGTGGAATGCAGGGAGAACCGGAAGACAAGCACCGCCGGGGCCGACGGGTCAATCCAGCGCAGCCAAAGAACAATGCGGGTCGCGAAACCGTCGTTATTGCCGAGGCGGATTCGTCGGAAGCCGGAGAGGGCTCGAACATGTCCGATGTGAATAACGGTGGTGCGGAGGATGTGACATCCGTTGCCGGGAGTGTGGGCCCGGAGGAGAGCCGGTTGACGGTGGATGTGGAGAATTCCATGGCTGTAGCCTAAAGCAGGTGAGAGTATGCTGAATATAGGGATTTGTCGCGGTGTCTGCAGCGTTTGAGGAATGGTAACGAAACTAGTAGTGATTCCTTGTACTGTAATATGACAATATCGTATTATAACGATAAGAAATCGATCAGTTTCTAGATCCAATGGAAGTATTTGAGAAATTGAAGTGTACCGAATTGGATTTTTAAAGTAAACGCACATCAGACATGGAAGATTGGAACAATTTGTCAAGGTTGTCTGAAAGTGTAGCAGTTCGATAGTTTTTGATGCTTCCATGAAAAAGTGTAGAAATTACAGACTCTTAAGGTAGATTTATGAGACAATGTTCAGGCAGATGGTTTGACGATGTTTACAAGTCTATAAAGCTGTCTTTTTGCATAAAAGTTAACATGTGTACGTTTTGTCGTTGTAGCGCGATTAAAGGGTGTGGAGCGCATCGACCCTTATGAGGATGGAGCGGTCCCTTCGCCCAGATACAGTATCTGTTGAAATTGGCACTTGGTGTTGCGTTGTCTCCTTTTTGTAATTTTTCCTTGGAAGTAAACTGACATTTTACTGTATAAGCTGTTGTCTCAAGAGTCCTTGTCGTCATTCTCTGTTAAATTCCGCTGTTATAGACGCAATATTTTTATTTCAGTGGATAGGTTTTATTGTGGCTGTTTATCAAAAAAGGTTTTCTGTTTTGATTTTAGTTTTATCAGTCAAGTGTTGTGTGGATAAAATTGACTTTCCGTGTGTTCCGATCGTAACTAAGCCAGAGTGATTTTTTAAACCACAATATAACAGATTTAGTTACTTGATAGTTTACATGATAGTTTTACAGTCTGGCATGCGCGGAAACAGTCTGATTTTTGATAGCTAAACTGATTGACCGAGAAAGAAAATTATGCGACGATATAATTACTCAGACACCAAATGTTTCGTAATACTGAAGTACAGTAATGCCTGCTGTCTTCATGGATAACATTTCTTTTATACTTCCGAGTCCGTGCGGATGTGACGTGTGAGTTTCTATCCATGGGATTGTCGACCGGCATTATAATCAATCGAAATGCCGACTTGTCCATGCAATCGCTCGGTTGCGCCGTGGGAAACAAATTCAAACAATAGTTGCTGACGGATGTGAGCAAGAACTTATCCTTAATATTCGCCGAAATACTGTTCCTTGATAATTTCACCCGCCGGTCCTGGTCCCGCCGTACGAAGTACCCTTCTACTTGATCAGCGTTAAGAAGACGCGTAGTATAACCTACAACGTAAATGCCTTACGTGTATCAGCACTAGCAATCGACGATCAGTATCCAAACTCGACCCGTGGTATATCCGATGCGCCGATGCGGCAGGTGTCAGCTTCAGCTCGCGCGCGATGGTTACAGTTAATTTACCGTAACTGACGGTCCTAAGACTCCTAACTGTTGTAACTGTAGCATATCAAGGTGTACAGGTACGGTAGGTATTTCTTGGGAAAAAAATTATGCTCTTTTTATTCGGCGATATATTTCCGTTTGAACATCTTAATTTCTGTATCCTGGTATGATATTCACAAATAACGCCGGTTGAAAATCCGGTGGGTAAAGGCTCACACGTACGTCACATCCGCACCGACTCAGAGTATATTTCCGCGCAACAATGATATAACTCTCCCGCTCGCATATAAAGAGATTTGCAGGCATCACTTCAGCAATAAGAAACATTTTGAATCTTTGCACGTAATATTATATCGTGTCCAACTTGTTTTCTCGGTCAGCGTCATACAGTTAATACAAATTAGCCAACATGAACCTTTTCTCTGCCTCGATTCTCTTATTGGTCATTGTTGTGGTTGCGGTAAGTTCTCTTATCAAAAACTATTGTTTTCCTTACACGTCAAGCTGATAACACGAGACGCTGCAAACTGCGATTCTTTAATCATTTTCGTAAACAAGCAGCTCACAATTATCAGCAGTTGTAGCTCTTGCTCCCTAAAGAAGCGAAAGATATTGTTATTATTGTAGTTTAATTTTGCCGGTTTTATAAATAGCCATACAGTGTTTCGTACTAGTACAAGTCGAAATATAGATATAATATGTACCGAACAGGATAGCAGATAAAAAATAGCCATGTGTGTATGCATATATGTCCAAATACGCTATGGTAGCATATTTGCCTTGAGTAATATTGTTTCATGCACGATGCTTATACAGTATGTCTGTCCACAGGAATGTTTTGCGACACCCTTGGAGGAAGCAGATGAGGAAGTCCACGGAATCGTCAAGCGCGGAATCAAGGTTGGCCGCCGGTGCTCGCGTAGCAAGCCGTGTCCTCCCGGTCAAACATGCGGTTACAGCCACGGTTCCAGCACTGAGGGACGTTGCAAGAGCGGCTTCGGCAAGTAACCCACACAACCCGGGACGCCATGGATACATCATACAGTCAATATCGCGCATTTTATTCTTTAGTTTTTTTCAATCATACTAATTACGGTACCAATGCAGCCAAGTTATTAATGTTGATTGCGTAGTCACAAAGCGATCATTCGTTTTCCGCTTTTCGTATGGTTGTTCCTCCATGTAATGCGCTGTTTCGATCACTGAACCTAAGTATGATACATAAAAAGCTAAAGAGCAGTTTACGTACGCATTTTGATTCCTAATGTAAATTATAAAAGGTCGATAACGTGATTTACAGGCTACGTATACAAGCTCCGGATCGGACATCCGATTATTTTTCTGCTTTCGGCTTGAATGTTTTTCTAATTTAGTAGGCTAACAGCCACGTACACCACGGGCACCACGTAATTGTAAGAAAAAATATGATCTTCAGTCGTAAACAATTCAGTAACGCTACAACTAATTTTATACGGTAACCTGCATGTTAAATTTAGGATGAATAATAATCATGAATTATTAGGATTGAGGATGAATTAGCTATTATCAGTAATAAACATACACATGGGCTCACTTCGGATATCACCGATCATGCGCACCGCACGGTACAGCTTGAGGTTACCTGCGCCGTTGCGCGCAGGTTTTTTAGCCGGTTCACAAATTGTAGCATCATGTAAGTAACATTCCTTCTTAGCAACCCTTTACTGTGTTGAAAAATACGTATATCCTATGATCTCCGTTATGTTTCATGGCCAAACGGTAAACTGTACATACAATTCAAATTATTCAGTAGTTATCAAGTAAGCGGATTTTTTGTTGAATAATCTTCCTACGTGACATGGCATCCCATCTCGACCTGAAGAAGGTTCCCTCGGCCGTACCATCCGCGAAATCTGCTACCGACCTAAAGAAGGTCCCGTCAGCTAAATCCGTTAAATCAGCAAAGTCAGCCGCATCCAACATCTCTGCTGCTCCCTCCAAGACGGTCCTTCCTGTCCCATCAGGAACCCCCGTCGCAGCGGCTTCCTCCGGAAATTTAGCGCCAAAAGCTCCGGCTGCACCTGTAGCGTCAAATCCTGGACTGGTTACAGAAGAAACGATAAAGAAAAAGGCACTAACATTAGATGCAATCTCCAAATTATCGGCTACCCTTCCGGCGGATAAAAGAACCCATTTAGCGGCCACTGGAAAACAGTTACTTAACGCATGGAGGAACAATAAATTTTGCGATGTGGTTATCAAAGCGGAGCACAGTTTGTTCTACGCGCATCTGGAGGTGTTTGTGGCCTTCACCGATTACTTCGAGGACGTCCCTGCCCAGCGAAAGATTCAGCAGATTAATTTGGGTTTGGATGTGAAACCAGACGATTGTGCTGCGGTGTTGAAATATCTGTATTTCGGGGAACTGCAGGTTGGTAAGTATTCCAAGAATCACAAAACCTGGATTAGTAATTTCGGTTATTGATTGTATCATCATACGTAATTGTGCAGGCTAGTGCTGAAAATGTATACGGAATCTGGACGATCTCCAAAGCTCTGCATATTCACGATATCGATGTCGCCTGTGCAACGTTTATCGAACGCTTGCTAACGCCTTCCAATTTGGTTTACGTTCTGGAATTCTGCGAGCAAAAGAAAGTGCAGGATCTGCACGCAGCGGCATATGATCGGTTTATGGTGACCTTTTACGAGCAGACGGAGAGTCCCGTGTTTTTGGAGTGGGACGTTGATAAAGTGATCCGGTTACTTGGCTGTGACGACTTGAAAGTTAAGGTATGGTGTCCAAGGTTTGCTTCGTTCATTATGCAAAAACAACCACTTCACGATTACAATGTATGATGTCCTTTTACTGCTGGTTAACCGCAGTTTATTCTTTGTAGACAGAGTTGGATGTTTATGTTGCAATGAAGAAATGGATAGATTATAGAAGACCAGAGCGCATCGGATATTTGGAAGTTGTTATCGAACTGGTGAGATTCGCGCACATGACGAGGGACGAGCTGGTCCAATGCACACTTTTGGATCCGAGTTATCTTGAAGTCCTGAAGGTCAAGGAACTGTTAGCCACAGCCAATTGGTAAGAGTCTTTTATTATAAATTGAAGTGCAGCAGTTGTTTGGGCTGAAAGCTGTAAATGTTCACAATTTTTAGGTACATAACAATGCAGCAAAGTGGCAGACACTGGTCGGAGTTCCAGCTGCCTAAACCCCGACATCCTCCAAGAAAAGAATGAAATTTCTTGCGTTAGCATTTCTTGTCTAGTGCATGTACTGTTGGGTATGGAGAATACCTTTTACTTATGGAAGTGGTCCGCGTCTGAGGTTCGGGCACATTTGGTTGGGAGTGTTTACCTGGACATCTAAGAATTAATTTTTAAAAATGTAACAGTAGTAATAATGAAAGAATCACACAGTAACAATAAGATCAACAATTTCAGAAAGGACGTTCTGCACACCAGCGTTGCAATGTATGTACTAAATCGATGAGATACTAGCTAGTGTAATTATGCAGTATGCATAACATATATAAAAATATAATACTCGGCCATGACTAGAAGTTACATTTCCGAACATATATTTTGTTACCACAGCGGATACAGAACGCGGTAAACTGTCATGGTATTGGCATACGTACTGCAGTTAGATTATGCACATTGCGGCGGAATTTGTATTTGTAATCTCAGGAAAACTGTAAATCATAATCATGTGAGACGCACAAGCAGAAACCCACATGTACAGAAGATGAACACCACTCCCAGGCAGTTTACGACGCATTATGCTAATTATAAACTTTTTCACTCTTTTTTCACATCGTTACCAAGTATTACGCCTGATCATCTGAATCCAGCGTGAAATGATGAAGTATTCGATGGAATATGCAACTGGTTAGATCGGATGGTTTGCTATGCCGGATTAAGCTGTTTATGAACGCATTATGGTCATTCTAAACCGCGCTACACTGTCGTACCAGAACAATGTTCCAATCCTGCGTCGCACCCACGAGCACAAGGAAGAGCAGTTCGCTGAGACATCCAGCAAGAGAACGCATATGCACCTTGAAAAACAAGGGATCACTGAAATTGTTAGTTCATCAAGTTTATTAGACGGTGTTGTACAATCACAATTATATTGGCAATACGGTTCACGCAATGGCTCTCTTTATAGGGCGAGCTCAGCCCTTATCCGCGGCTGCGGGTGCTATATCTATTCGACAACAAGATCCAGGAAATTCAGAACCTCGATTTCTGTTCTAGCCTGACTCATCTGTATCTGCAAAACAACTGCATAACCAGAATCACGAATCTGCACTGCCTACCGCATCTGAATAAGCTGTACGTTTGCCAGGTAATAAGTGAGCCCAGACCATGCAGGGCTCTGACTTTGATTTTGATTCTAATCGTCCGAGTCGGCTAGACACTTTCGTGTTTTACAGTTTACAGTGGTTTCACTGCGTATTGCACTGAGGGCCGCAGTAACTGAGGTCGTTTTACGTACGTTAAACCGCTTGATAGGTTGATATTTGAAAAGCATATTCATGCTGTTCAGTCACCAGCTCCGGGGGCTGTGTGTATGAAATATGATACGCAAATTTGTAATCAGTGACCTTTGCTTGAAAGAATGCACTGCAGATATTTGAGCGGGAATCGAATAGCCATGCTGGAAGGACTCGAACGTAATGCAAAACTCAACGAAATCCATATAGATCATCAGCATTTACCCCATGGAGAATCATTGGTGGTCGATCCGCGCACTGCACTAGCGCTGAAGGTACAGTAAACATCGTGATTTAATTACAATATCGTCCCAGTTGATCGTGATCTCGTTTAAATATGAATTAGCACTGTTTGCTAACCCTGGACATTTCGGGCAACAACATAGCGGACCTGGGCAGTTTTGAAGATTTGGACAGTCTAACAGGATTGTTTGCATCGGATAACAAGCTCACAAACATGAACGTTCTTCTGAGCGCACTAGAAAAGTTTCCCAATCTCCAGCTCCTGAGACTCACAGGCAACCCCATCGCTAAGACGATGCGATATCGAGAGAAAGTTGTTATGGCCGCGTACCGCTTGGGTGCGCTGTTAGTTCATTCTACTTGTAACTAAATCAACGCACATCCAATTAACCAGTGTGTCTGCGATGTAGAAGAGCTGGATGGCAAAGCAGTTTCGCCTCAGAATAAGCAGTTCCTTACCAGCATGCTGCATTCCCGTCATCCATTCCCTGCGTGCCAAGTACCATCTGGTCAAAGTTTGTCGGATACCAATGTACCGATTGGGTTGGAGCAGCTTTTGCTGCCAAATGTAAGCGGTACACGGGTCACGAATCACATGAAAACCACAGCGGACACCGACGGACCACTACGGTGCATCTTACCTGTCAGAAGCCGTGCAAAACTGAGGACAGTCCCTAGTGCGATGTTAGCGCAACAAGAACAAATTCTCCGGAAAGTATACCACCGAAAGAGTTTACAAGACAAGAAGGCTGTGGATTCCCAGTGGGATAAGGGCGATATGCTATGAAGACAAGTTCTGTTTTCCAGTTGATTACAATTTGCGATAGAACAAAGACACCAGAAAGACTAGCGCATTTTGGCCTTGTGATCCGTCCTTGTCAGTAGCGGTGCTGTAAACGAGCGAACTAGTGAACCCGCCGAAATCGAGAATCGAGATCGTACAATAAATTAAACCCCGGTGTAAATTAACGCTCCTTGTGTGCCTGATGGCTGATCTTTTTAGTGTAGCAAAGAGAATTAAGAAAACAAAACAAGTTCATAACATTTATATGCATAACATCGCATTAATTTCGAAAGCCCTCAATCCAGCCGCCTCTTGAGGGCAAAGAACAGTTTAGGTGGGCACGCCGCATTCTCCCCAAAAATAAGGACCTGGGAACGTCACGCTTTGCTCACTAACAAACAGATCGCCGTATGTCATAGAAAGTTAGACAGTTTAGGAAAAAGAGAAAGTCATCCAGGAAACAAGCTCGCGTAATAAGAAGAACACACCAATTAGAAGTACATATAGCTGGTAAGCTGCAGTGCTAAATCGCCAATCGAGAGTTTCATATATAGAGTATTGGGGTCAGTACAAGCCGGTGAGAACCGATGAACGCGTACGAGTAAGTGGTCAGCCATTTTTATTTTCATCTCGATTTGGAGAACCTTTTCCTCTGGTCAGCGTAATTCTGTGAATTTCACTGATTTTTGCCACAGCCTAATTATCTGGTGAATTTCACTGCAAATCATATCGTATGTGAAAAGTTGCTTAGTGACCTCCCCTCTTAGACTACCTGTGCAAGCGCTCCGCTTTACTTGGCTCTGCAAACTGGAAAATCGTAGTGTGTGCTTGGTGTCATTATTATTGTTTTAATTTATTTAAATGGTTTTTGTACATCTCAAGCAGTATCACATCATGCCATTGATACGAATGAGAAATTGCTGATAACTTGGTCATACCATGACCGACTCCGACCAGTCGGGTTGTCATGATTTCGGAATAGGGCCTGATCCTCCCAGCGATGCGGAAGAGGGGGACGTCTGGGAAGATGAAACCGATCCCGACACACCCCGGACATCTCGGACATCATCCACCTCTTCGAAATCCTCACGGTCTGGAAGCAGCAGCGATGACAGCTGTTCCGGTAGTGAGCAAGAGGATATTCGCGATTACAAACGTGGTGGATATCACCCACTTAAACCCCGTGATTTCCTAAACAGCCGTTACCTAATTATCCGCAAACTGGGCTGGGGTCATTTTTCCACTGTATGGATGGCCTTTGACCAGGTGGACAACGATTTCAAAGCGTTGAAAGTCGTCAGAAGCGCCAGCACCTACACAGAAACTGCACGTGATGAAATTGAGCTGTTGCTCCATTCTGCTAAGGCGTGTCCATCTGATCCACATCGCGATCGCATCGTTAGGCTTCATGATCATTTTGAGCTTGATGGACCTTTTGGTCACCATGTTGTACTGGTGATGGAAATAACTGGCCCGAGTTTGTTCAGTGTGTGTCGTCGCGCAGGGAACCATGGGCTGAAATTGCAGACGGTACGGAATCTGACGCGGCGGACTTTGGAAGGGCTGGCGTACATGCATGATAAGGCCCAAATGATCCACACTGATCTTAAGCCCGAAAATGTTTCCTTGGATATCAGCGCGGCAGAAAAGCTACAGATGGCCAAAGAAGCGCTGCGATACTCCAACCACAGTCTCCCCATGCCAAAAAGCATGGTATCTACGTTTTTCTATGAAAACAACAGAAAAGAAAACCGAAGCCCGACTCGTCCAAGAACGGAATCGGAACAGACCTCCTCTTGTGATATAGATGCTGTGAATGGTTTGCTAGAGAACCAAGACAAAGGTGACGAGGGGACGCCCTCCAGTGCGCCGTCAGGAGCTTCAGGTACGTTTCTGTTCATGATTATGCGTTTTCCGAAGATATTCATTCTGGTAAGAATTTTGATTATGGTTGTCTAGAGAAAAAGCTTGATCCTGCAAAAGACATCTGTGATCCCAGTATAAAGATTGTCGATATGGGAAACGCATGCTGGACTTACAAGAAGTTTACTAGTGACATTCAGACCCGGGAATACCGCGCATTTGAAGTCTTGATGGGCTCGGATTATCAGGCTAATGTGGATGTATGGAGCGTGGGTTGCATGGCGTTCGAACTGGCAACAGGTGATTATCTTTTCAATCCCCGGCACGGAGAAGACTTTGCTACAGATGAAGACCACGTGGCGCAGATGATCGAACGGATCGGCTATCCCAGCCGCAAAGTGGCCACCAGGGGAAAGTACTGCCACAAGTTCTTTAACAGGCGAGGTCACTTCAAGTGTTTTAGTCAGAAAGAGCTGGACCCGCAGAACATAGCTTCTCTTCTGATTGATGACTACAAATGGAAGCCTGAGGAAGCCAGAATATTTGCACAGTTTACTGAGGCCTGTCTGATCTACGATCCAGCTTTACGACCCAGTGCAGCTACGCTGCTATCTCATCCCTTCTTTAGCGCTGAACTAAGCGAGGATCATATTCTCCGTACGCCGTCCGCTAAAGCAGCACCTGAAGCTGGTGATACGGCCGCTTCAAGCCATACATGCGGGTCGCAAGAAGTAAGAAGCCATTGTAGAACAAAATCTGTATTCTTAAATACACAACAATATGTGTATTTAGGATATACCAGTAAACATTATTGACTGGAAGAAATAAAGATGTGTAGACTTTAAAGGAATCTGTAGAAACAAGACTGATTGGTTCTTCGACGAAAATATGCCTTTCTAAACAGTTGGACTGTTAGTTCGCTTTACTTATGGTTACAGTTGACCAGTCCGGAGATGCCTTTGTCGAGCACGGATACTGCCTGCCGCGAGGTATCACCTCTCGCACCAGACGATATTATCGGAGAGCCGCCGCTGCCGCCCAGTCTGCCGAGCACCAGCGGATCAAAATCGCGTACGCTAATTAGTTTTGATCACTTCATCACGATACTTCATCATTGGTAGTTTTCAGAAGGAGACCAAGTTCTATCTCGCAGCAACATAGACCTGTTGTGCAGCGAGTTAGACGCGGTTTGTGATGCGAATGACTCGGTTAAGCCTAGGCGGATTTTCTCGTCGCAGAATTATAATGGATTTGTCGGGTAACATAAACAGGCTTATATTTTTCTTTCGACCGTTGTGGTTCAATAACCTTTGATGAATAATCTTGTGATTCGGAAATTTGTTGGTTGACGTTTCCGCAGAAGTGGCACTTTTCATTATTTTGTTTGAACTTCTTTATCTTTTAGTGTTAATTAGCTTTTAAAACCTTTTTACATTGGCTGAGATATGATGCGAAACACCGAGTATGGACACTGTACAAATGCGTGCCTTTCTCTCTTGGCATCGATATGAACAGTAGTGCGGTGCTTCTCCAAGCAACCTGGTAACGTGACGCCAATATCAATGATTCTTGTACAGTAGTACCACAGGTCCGAATGTAAACATTCGTACAGAAAATAATATCTGAAAGCATGACATGATACTCGATAATGGCAGCTTGTGGGAAATCATCTACCTCTTTGGTCGCATTGTACGAGCGCTGGTCTACATATGGACCTATCCATCCTGGTACTTTGTAGCTCTGCTGAGCATTTTGCTGTCTCTGGTAATCTATCAGTGCTTTACCGATGTTAAAAATACCAACCAAGTGCGGGATCGGTCGGCTACCCATCCGGGAGCACGCGCTGCACAACTGTACAGTGCCGTTAAAGGCCGCCCGTGCCCCATTTCTCCTTCCGATCTCCACTTTGCCGTTAACCCTCTGGCTGATCCTCTGTTCAATGATAATGCAGAAAAAACTGCACTGCTGCGTTCTATTCGAATATTTGGCGACGGTGCGTTCGACATGATGAACATTTTAAGATAAAATAGCAGCTTTAAGTACGTAATTTAGGCTACTTACAGCATTTGATGAGCCGGATCTGAATGAACTGGTGGCAAGTCTGGAAACCGTTCAACTGCGCAATGGAAGTGTCATGTGTAATATCGGAGAACCGGATGAGCACATATACATCCTACAGAGTGGACAGCTACACGTGTCCAGCGCTGTTGATGTATGTTTAATTTAGTTTTTGTCGTTATATCATTAAGTATCCTGTATTTCACAAGTTGGTGGTGAACTACGTAGTACGAAGAACGTCGTAGATTGTTTTCGTTTTGAACTGTTTCTTCCGTTGTTATAGACGAAAACAACACCGTTCTCCGTTCGGATAGTTCGTATTCCGGGCGAAAGCGTCTACTCGGTTATCAGCGTAATGGAGGCTCTGACTGTAAGAACCTGTAGGATGCCCACGCGGCACAGTCAATGGAAAGGCAACTTTATGTTAGGGTTTTCTCAACAGAAAACGTCTCAGTAGGATAACGGCCGTTGGCGATACCGTTGTGGCCAAACTTCCCATCAGCACGCTGAAGGCAGTGCTTTCGAAAAACCCAGAATCCACGCTCCGGGTGGTGCAGCTGATTATGATGTGTGAGACAATCTGACAACGAGAACTATTGTACACAGTTATCAAAAACTGATACTGGAAACTGCAGGGATACATCGCGTTTTGTTGGTGGCCCTCTTAAGCTTCCTGAGGCTGGATGGCAATGCCATGATGAAGATGGCTAAAATGCCGATCCAAACACAACGTGAGCGTGGGGAGAGTCTGGACAAGCAGAACAATCTTCGGCGAAGTGTTCATACGTTTGTACCGTTTCGGACTTCCGAATCACAGGCCACCGAACTGGAGTCCATCAGTCCGGATGCCGATTTTCGCTGGGGTGTAAAGGAACTGAAAACCAAATTAAAACTGGATAATGTAAGGCTTCGGTACGTGTTCTTGGTGCATCCACAAGCTAACCAACACGGATGTTGTAGTTGTCCATGTTCGAGAATAAACTGAAGTACGTTCGAGTACCAGCGGCTACCTTGATTGTACAAGCTACGGAAAGCGATTCACCTCTTCTGTTCGTTGTTTCGGGATGTTTAAGCGCGTGGATCAAGCAGCCGGAAGATTATACGGACGAAAATACGATGGAGGCGTTTACCATTAATCGTGGAGAGCTATTTAGCGGATTGGCAGTCCTTAGCGGAGAACCTATGCTGTTTCACGTGGAATCGAAAATCCTCACCAAACTCATTGCCATTCATAGGTAAATAATTTATCATTGTCTTAACAGTTTAAAAGTTCACAAACCACAGACCGGCGGCCTTTGCCAATAAGAGACCTGCCGGCCACAGTACATTAATATGTGGCTTTGTTTGCGATTAGGCAAGATTTCCGCGAGATGATACGTATCAATCCACAGATCGTATCGGCAATTGCACAGACAGTCATTTCTCGTTTGTCGCCTTTCGTGAGATTAATCGATTTCGCTCTCGACTGGGTGCACATAGATGCGGGGCAGGTCCTTTATCGACAGGGTAAGTTCACATGTCGGAATTTCAGCCGTTGCGCGTTTATCTTGATGAGTGTTTTGCACTGGTAGGGGACGAGCCCAGAAATATTTTCGTTGTTTTGGCTGGACGGATTCGCGGTGTCGTAAGCAGGGAAAGCACCAATGACTTAACGCGAGATTACTGCAGAGGGGATATAATAGGTAATTAAGACATGTGCAGCGGTGCATTGCAGAATAACGTGCTGTTGCATATAAAGGTCACTGAGGTTGTATATACGAGCGTTTATCATGATGAATGCGTTCTTTCTACATCAGCGCATTTATCGTAACGGTTTGATTTCCAGGTCTTGTGGAAGTCTACTGCAGGATACCACGCTTTTCGACCATGATGGCGGTCAGAGATGCCGAGATTGTCCGCATTCCAGTTCCGCTGCTGAACTTTCTGGTATCCCACTATCCAGCTTTAGTGACACGCCTGATTCGATACCTAGGCAAGAGCGTTGCATCGGCTCTGCATAAGGTCATCGGTCCCGAAAATCCGCTGCATGGCCTGGCGCCGCTTCCGAGTAATCCAGAAACGCTGACAACCATAGCCATCGTCCCATGCGACAAGTATGCGCCCTTGGACACGTTTGGCATGGAACTGGAGCACGCGTTTTCGGATATCTGCCGTACTGTGCGAATCTGTAGCGACGATGTGAGGTAAGAACATGTCCGATATCGGCAATTCCCACCCATGCCTGTACACATCGCTGATGGATTCTGCAGGAAAGCTATTGGAAAGCGAGCACTCGAACCAGTATCAGAAGCACGCTTATCGGCATGGTTAGCACAAAGCGAAGCCGAAAACCGCATCGTTCTGTATCAGTGTGACCACTCATTAACCTTGTAAGAAAATATTCAAGAGGAAAAGAGAATACTGACAATGTGCGTTCGTCCTTTGCAATAGGTGGACCAAACGCAGCCTGCGGCAGGCAGACTGTATCCTTCTCGTCGGCATGGGCGACCGTTGTCCCACATGCAAAGCGGACGCCGTCATACACGATATCGACGATTACATCAACAGTTGCGCCACATCTCTGCGTGCCCGGAAAGATCTCGTCCTGCTTTACAAGCATGATGCCAAGGCCCCGCTGCATACAGCACAGTGGCTGGATCATCACGCATGGTGTTTTCTCCACCATCATATTCGCTGTCCGGAACGCATGTTTCAGCCACGTCGCTTGAAAAACTTCCAGGAGCACTACCAATCCAGCATACCGCAGTCCATCGAAAAGCATTCAGATTTCGCGAGACTGACCAGAATTCTAAGCGGAACCGGTATTGGAGTGGTGCTTGGTGGAGGAGGAGCAAGGGGTTTCGCTCACATCGGAATGTTGGAAGCAATGAAGGAAGCAGACATTCCCATCGATATGATTGCGGGGGTCAGTATGGGGTCGTTTGTCGGTGCACTGTGGGCAGTAAAGTATCGCATTGCTGACGTGCGGATCATGGGGAAGTACTGGGCGGACAATGTACTTCGTCCTTGGAATCTGGCAAGGGAGTTTACGTACCCGTACATGGCCATGTTTCGTGGGCGATGGTTCAATGAGATACTGCGGACATTATTCGGTGAGATACAAATAGAAGATCTATGGATTCCGTATTTCTGTGTGTCCACTGACATCACTGATTTGGCATCCAGAAGCCATGGACGAGGCGCTCTATGGCGATATGGTAATCCAAATTCTTTGAACTGTGATCTGGCTTCTTCAGATAAACAGAAACTGTTGCAGTCCGAGCGAGTATGACGATTGCTGGATTTTTGCCACCAGTTTGTGATCCCGTTGATGGTATGGAAATGCGGATCAGTTAGTCCAATTCCGTACAATATAGGTTACTATTTTCGTAGGTCATTTGCTTATTGATGGTGGCTACACAAACAATCTACCGGCAGATGTGATGCGCCAGCGTGGTGCAGGAATCGTTCTGGCCATCGATGTTGGACGAGAGAACGACCGACAGACCTTCGCATACGGGGATGAATTTTCCGGATGGGCTGCCCTGAAACACAAGTTCTGGCCATGGGGCCCCACTGTGTCGCTACCAGACATTGCCGAACTTCTTTCCCGTCTAGCATGCACTGGTTCTATCAATACGTTAGAGGACTTTCAAAAAGCGCCATGGTGCTGTTACATCCGACCTCCGATTACATCGTATCAGACGTTAGAATTTCGAAGTTTTGATGAAATCGTGGACGTCGGGTACTACTTTGGGCAAATGACATTCTCGGAAGATGGCGCTGTATGGTCGAGATTGGCGGAGATGGAACGACAGTTGTTGACAACGAGTTTTGGGCTGTATATACCGCATGTCGCTCAACAGCCGGTTCTTGGACAATACTTGGCTGACCTGTATGTTATAAGCGGCTTATTTATGCAGATTCTTGCTACATTTTAGTATTGTCAACAGGGCCTCTTACGTCTCAGTTAAGGAAGAACCTGAAGAGTACGTGCATGAGACCGACGAGCGGGCAGAAAAAGAGCCTGCCGTTGCTGAGCCGGTCGACAATGATCTGGCGTATCAAGCCAATGTGCATATTCTGAATCGAAAGAAAAATGAGAACGAACCGGTACAGATAGTGGTGCAGCGCGAAGGAGAGGATGATGCCAGTAACGATCGGAGCTCTTTCGATGCGTCTTGGAAAGTCGCCGAGCATCTGTCAGATATCGATGTGGCACCTACTGCTTTGAAAATTGCCGAAAGTTTCTGGGCGTATTCATAACCTTTCGTTGTACGGCATGTAATAAAGGAAGTTACAAACAAATTAGATCTCTAACAGTGACTTTCGGAGTTTCCAAAACTATTGCCAAAACTACTTCCAAAAACATCGCAAGCAGTGCTGCAAATTTGTTGTTTTACATTACGTATATTATAAGCTTTGGTATCACGCTATACAACTTTGAGCTGACCAGTTTCGCTTCAGATGACATGCTCCGTGCTAATTACGGTTTGCTATTATTTCGCTTTTCCTAGTATCACGGTTGTCGCACTGAAGAAGGTAAGTATGTGAACACGTGAAGAAAAGCAGTCGGTTAACACTGAAACATTGCGGATTCAGAAAATCACCCATTTCTCAGGATAATCTTATCTCAAGCTCTGAACTCGACATCTGCCGCGCAAATTGTTGTTACAGCTTTATCGGTTTTTGTATTGTTCTCTCTTGTTTGTTAAGCTCAGGGTACGTACGAGAACAAAGAAGTCGATTGTGTTGCAGATTGATGTAGCACAATTGTCACGATGGTACAAACCAAACGTTATCAAATGTCCACATTATTGCTATTAAAAGCAGTCGGCGGCATAAAAACGATAGTCATTTGCGTTCAAAGCAGGGGCAACTTTTTGTAGAAAATACCGGCATCATGTGGTCGAAAATAGCAGGTAACGATCAATGTCAAACAGAACATACCCTTACGTATTGTTAGTTCGAACATAGCAAATCAGTGATATTTTCAGTGCTTTTCTTCCTAACCTTATCACTTACGGAAGGAAAAAGTTTCAGCAAGACTGGACTACCAACTGACGAGGCCAGTTCGTTCTTGTGCCCGGCAGGATTCCCAGACGAAGCTCCAGCATGCTGCACTTGGACGCCATACACCGCACTGACCGATTATCTTCCGTCGAAAACATGGGAGAAGCCGAGAGGCAGTAGCAATTTCGCAGTGGTTCCGCGTCCAGACGATCTTGACCATAGCGAGTGTAAGCTCAGAAAACCGCTGAATAATTAATAATACAGCATTACAACTAGAATATAATTAATTAAATCATAATTAATAATACAACTGGATTATAATTCTAGTTATTAGCTTCTTTGTACATTTGTATACGCGCGCGTATGTATCGTGCGCATGTGGTTTTATGATATTTTGATCTTTTCACTTTTACCTTCTAGCTATCAAAAGTCTGCTTTCTACATGTACGGCCGGTCCAGCGAGCACTACCAGCCGCTCCGCCACATACCAAACCACAGGAGGCCGTTGGGGCGATGGACAACTCGTTCGTCTGCAGTTTTGGTACAAAACCGATGTTCCAAACATTGGCAACTCCAGGTTAGAAGTGTCGCTCGTTACCTCGTCCCGGGGTCTGCAGACAATCTGGAGTAGTCCCATGTTCCGCAATTTCTGGAGTGCGGAAGAAATAGTTTTCCAAGAAAAAGAGGCGTACCAGATACGCTTCACGGCGTTTCATGTTTGTTCGGCTTCTGTGGGACTTTCAGGGATAACAGCTTCCAAAAGTAAGAAAAAAAATCAAACCATGTAACCGCCGTACCAATAGCTATCGGGTGTTCCGGTGCTTGATTCGTGAGTGGCGTATATCTGTGGGCATGTATACAAAGTGTGCAATTTTAGTGGAATTAAGCCACGAAAGTAGCTGTCTTCCCACGACCACGCCAACAACAACAACGACGACAACCACAACGACCTCAACAATAACAACAACTCCAACCACCACACCAACGACTGTAACGACAACCACGACTACCACGCCGACAACAACGACGCAACGTGTTTATTCGCACCCAGTACTGACCATGCGTGTAAACCGATACAAATATGACAAAGACTGCGACGGCTGGATACATGCCAATGCCGCCCGATGCGACCCACGATTCGATATTAAATATACCTGGATAAACGAGGAAGGCAAAACAATGTATGCTTTTTAGGAAACACAACTATTCCAGGCAAACGCAACGAAGTAAACCTTTGATTTGTAGGAATCACAAACAGCACTACAATGCGGGTGATGACCTGATCGAAGTGAACTTTCCCGCAACGATTAAACATTCGGCCCGTGCGCAAAAAGGCAGCATAGCCCGAGTTAAGATTGCGGCGGAAGACGAAGATGATATCGGAAGCAATGACCACATTGGTACTTTTGACTTTGCTTACATTGTGCCCAGTGAGCCAGAAAGTCCAAGATTGGTTACATCCTACAACAACGGCGGGGAGATGTCTGTTGAGTATACCGTTGTGTTTTAAGAAAACGATCAATGGATTCTACGAAACTGTCTAAATTAGCAGTGTGACGCTATACTCGATGTAACAATCAGCATTTATCATACCCGTGTCGAGTATGCTGCTAGCCTGCTTCGTACAAAGAATGCCCCCATTTAAGTGCAGTTTTTCTACTACTGTACCTAACGGCTGCAGTGTTATTTGTTTTGTCGGGTGAATGGAATTAAGGTGCTTTAGAATGGCAGCCAGTTTCTTATAATATATTGTTGAGTTTCCTACGTTTCGGTTTTGTGTCTATTAATTTTTTTTCTACGGTACATATTGGTACTATCATTATATTGTGCCATAATTGCAATAAATGGACACGTACATCCAGTTAGCGGTACCTGAATTGTGCGAAATCAGCCGTACCACTTAAATTTTGAGCTGAATCCTCGAAGTTAATGCGAATTTGCATAAGAGCTGACAACGTTTGCATTTTGCATACTGATATCATCGAGCTTCTTTAAAAGCGAGAACTGCAGTCGCAGAAGAAACTTATCTACATAGACTATATTCCTATGAACAGTTAAAAGGACCAAGTTAATTACTGCTAGAAATTAATTATCGTTTTAAATTAGCATTGGTGTTATTTTTTACGCATTACATAATAGTGGTATTATCTGTATTATTATTGTGAAATGCCATATAACCAACACCGGCAATGGATAGAAGCACGTGAGTTGACATACGAAACCCGAAACCCGTTTGTATTATTGTGGTGCATTACTAATTCTTTTTGTTTACATGTGTTGCAACTTGCAGTGAGTCTCTTCTTGGTCCTGCTGTTAAAGAGCGGACGAGCTAATCCAGAAAGTCCGGTTCCGGAAACACCCTTTGTTTGTTCAGAATTTCTGCAATCAGACAATTCCGCTGTCACATCCCAAAATTCATGCTGCATTTGGGTACCATTTGCCACATTGACTGACTATAAAAATTCATCCGTATGGCAGAGACCCAAGGGAAGTAGCAATTTCCAAGACGAGCCACAACCGGCCGAACTTTCCCATGCTGAATGTAAGTCACACTCCCAGCTCCTCGCATTCCGCAAGAAGTGCATCAGATACCGATGTTTGCATATAGCACTGCGAACTTTGGCTTCCAAATGTAAGGACGACCAGCCCGATACAGCCAGCCGTTCGGCCGGCTACCAGACATTAGGTGGCAACTGGGCCGCTGGAACGCCGGTTCGTTTGCAGTTCTGGTACAAGGTTACCGTGGAGAGCGATCCCAACGCGGGACTGACAGTCGAAACCGTTACATCGTCCACGGGACCGAAAACTGTATGGACAAGCCCTAGAATGCCGGCGACGGGTAACGGGTGGACAGCGGCCGCAGTAATTGTACAGGATCGCGAGGTATATCAAATTCGCATTACGGCAAGGAACAGGTGCTTCGCTTCTGTTGGAATTTCCGGAATAACTGCTAGCATAAGTATGTATTTGGTTACGTAGTCAGTTGTTAACTTTTTAGATGCAACCAGTGGTATGGTTTGCATATAACCGTGCGACAACTGTTTTTTTGCCTCTTAATCCCCTAAGTTGCATGCACTTGGGTTTCTCCTTTCGGTCACAGACAGTTTAGAAATGAGCAGATTTATAGCATATCTCTACTGCTGAACTACCTTATCACGTATTTATTCGGGTATGCATTTCTGGACATCTGTATTGCAGTCAACAACAGTACTGAAGCTGGTTGCCTTGATGTCTCCACACCGATCTCTGCGACGACCACAAATACTCCTGGCACCACTTCCCCAACACCCACGGAAAGTTCGGTGACGTCTCCAACTAGCACGACGACCACACCAACCACTACGACGACAAGTAGTACAACCACCGAATCAACGACAACCACAGTCGCTCCTACGACCGAGCTGACCACAACGACAGCGTCCAGCACAAGTACAACCCTAGAGACAACAACAACAACGACTGTTCCCTCAACAGTTGTCACCTCACCGACAACTGTAACTACCACTACACCGACAACAACGACGACGCAACGTGTTTATCCGCATCCGATTCTGACCATGCGCGTACACCGATACAGATATGATAAGAAGTGCGACCCGTGGGTGCATGCCAATGCCGCCCGATGTGATCCACGATTCGATATTACATATACTTGGATAAACGAAGAGGGCAAAACAATGTATGATTAGGATACACACCTAATTCAACATAAAGCAGTATGCCTTGATTTTGCAGGAATCACAAACACCTCTACGATGCCGGTGATGATTTGATCGAAGTGACCTTTCCCGCAACGATTAAACATACGGCCCGTGCGCAAAAGGGCAGTATAGCCAGAGTTAGGATTGTGGCGGATGATGATGATGCTGTCGGAAGCGACGACCACATTGGAACGTTTGACTTTGCCTACATTGTGCCCACTGAGCCTGATAGTCCAAGATTGGTGACATCTTATAACAACGGAGGAGAAATGTCCGTGGAGTATACCGTTGTGTTTTAAGCAAATTGTCACTGCTCTTACGAAATTACAAGCCATAAAAATTGTGGTATACGAGTATATGAAATGCAAACGTTGCGGGTGTGCTTGTGTGCCGCGTTCTTAGTACTGTTTACTAATTCCATCGATCTCATCTCAAACAGCGAAAGGAAACAATTTATATGTTTATGTTTACTATGGCATTATTCAATTACATGCTCCTGTCTTATCAATATTACGTCAAAAATAGCGAAACGGCATTTTGGACAAATCAGTACAAATTATTTGAGGACTTCGAAGTACAACAGTAAACAATCGAATGCGCCTAATTAAATAATTCACATTAAAAATTTTGTAGTGGTACGCAGAAGTATGCGGGTCATTCACGGTAGTTATGGGCAGATTGTCAGTAACGCCGACCGAAGTTCGCAATCAAAAATCATTCAGGGCCACTGCCCACAATCTGAATAATCCTACCTTATTGGCTTGACTACTAATCGTGTATTATGCTGTACCGTCTAATATAAACATACAGGCGAAACTTTCGGTACGTTCACGGTTGCAGGTATAAATGTCGAGTGACACCGGTCATAAATCCAGGTGGTCGCTGATTTATGACGTTTCCTAACGCCCTGCGTTCGGAGGTCTCATTAATATCATATCGGTCGTGCTCTGACATGCGCGAACTCAAGAACACTGCTAAGCACGAACTGGGACGGGCTGGAAAACAGTACAACAGACGAGTCAAAAATTTCTGTAAAGGGTTCAACACGTTGATTTATTAGCTACATGTAGAACCACATTATTGCTGATTCGTGTGGGATGATTAACCGGCGATTGATGTACCACACTAGTTGATATTAAAACTGAAATTATCGATAGTCGATATCTACAGTACTAATAGCGAACGAAAACATTTACCTTGATCGCCTTATCGCAAGCTGACGCAGACACGTTCGTATAACGATGCCTACACACGTGCACATGCAGAACCGTTATAAGCAACGGCTGTTCTGGGAATAAACTTGGGAATGGGATGTATTACCGGTGATCCACATGGCTGATTTAGCTAAAATAGTATTTTTGTTTTCATCAGGTAATACTGACTGATCTAAGCTCTCTTAGCTTTAGCCTTTATTAGACTTACTGTTTCGCTCTTTCTCTAGTTTTACTGGCCGATTCAGTGCCGGATGGAAGGGAGTTCCTTAAGAACGAAACATCAACCACAGACCCATCATTTCTTTGCCCATCTGGAATTTCCGAATTCCAAGCATGCTGCAACTGGGAGAGATACGCAGCCCTAGATGACTACACTAACTCCACGGTATGGGAAAAACCTCAAGGACACAGCAATTTTCTGGAAAGGCCACATCCGGCGGAACTTTCGCACCACCCCTGTAAGGAAAAGAGATTCCATCTGAATATTTGGAAACCATATCATGATATTTATCTGCATTATTTTTGTTTGCAGGTTTAAAAACACTGTCTTCGGTCTGTGAAACTGGGGAACCCAGCGATTCCAGCCGGACAGCCATTTATCAAAGTGTTGGAAACAGCTGGGCTGATGGGACAGAAATCCGCTTGAAATTCTGGTACAAGATCGATAGTCCGGATGATCCTAATTCCCGGTTGACCTTGTCGGTTATTACACCATTCCGCGACGTCCACACAATTTGGACTAGTTTGAAACCGTCAGTCCAGTGGGCCGAACAAGAAATTGTGATTAAGGAAATACAAGTGTATCAGATACGCTTTACAGCGGTACATAAATGCGACGATCGGTTCTGGCTTTCGGGAATCACTGCCGAAAGAAGTACGTAGAAAAACATGTGAATGTTGAATAAGTAACGTGTAAAAGTGTATCACGTCATTCACGTGTTGGTAGCAGCTTTCAGCGCTGGTTACTGCTGTCATTCCGGTCTTTTGCCAATAACAGCAGAAATTTACTTTCGTAAAAGCTAAGAATCTAGCCATCATCTTCGACTCACGACAAGCTTGAGACTGCAATCTCCAGTCCGACCTATGACTTACCTTTTTTCCAGTTTGTCTACCACCTCTCTTTTTCCAGTTGCCTTAAGCAGTGATAACAGCTGCCTTCCGTCGACTACCACGAGAACTACTACTACAATCGCAACCACTACCACAACCTATCGCGATGAACTGCCACCCATCTTGACCATGCGCCCCAAACGTTTTCGAGCCACAAAACGTTGCGATTTCTGGACCGACTGTGATCCCCGTTTTGATATTCTGTACACCTGGATTGACGACAACGGAGTGCAGTGGTAACTGTCGGTCTGTCAACTGATAAAGCAGTAACACACGAACCGCATTGCAGGAGCCGTTCCCAGTATTTCGACGGAGGTAACGATGTTATGGACGTGACATTTCCCATATCGTATGGGTACTCAGTTGTTGTAGGGAAGGGCAGCCGCGCAAGAATGACGATCACAGTGACGGATGCTGACGTGTTTTTTGATGACCATCTTGAAACTTTTGTGGTTGAATACATTGTGCCGCACTGGCCACCTGGTGTTAAGGATACCCATTACGCGGCCAATGCGGCCGAGCTGTGGTATGAATTCAGGGTTTCATACCGCTAACAACAAGTTATGCGCTCATTGTTTGCTTAAAAAGCGTGAGGAAATATTATGCCTTACACCGAACAGTGATTTATTTTTGGCGCAGATCTCTGGTTTGATCGGGGATCACTGATTGAGGTACATTGCGTTTCCTAATTTTTTCTGCATCTGTAACTAGTTTGAATATGTCGGTAGATCCCTTAAACTGCTGAATAGATTTTGGTTTCGGCTTAACTCATCTTGCCCCATCCAGCTCCTAGTTTTCTTGCGGGGGCGCCAGAATCCGTTTTCACTAGTTATACAAACACAGATTCGAGTAGGAGATTCTGCACCTTCTGGAGCAGTTACTTCCTAGAGGAAAAAATTGGTAGAGCGTAATCCAAAGGTCACCATAATATATAATAATGTACTGCTTTATCTCAGAGTTTCAGTAATTATAGTATTTGTTAACGTTCACGTTAACAGCCTGACACTTAGCCGGATCACTTATGACGTTTTTTTATTTCTTTCTCTGAGAGATTTTCTCTGTAACTGAAATCGGCAGCTAGTAACCGCAAACGGAAAGTATTTGACTTTAACAGAAATCTGTGTTCACGTGTTTATCGGAATACGTTATCAGATTTCCAGTATGTCGTGAACGTGGAGCGTGCAAGATGGCGTGTACCAGAGAATGCAAATACGTCGGTCCTATCATTTCATTCAGTAATTCGCACAGCGACAGTGGCAAGTAAAAAATGTAGGGCTGTTTCTGATTTCCAGTCTTCATTCTGTGTCTTTTCATCCGGCGTTGAAAGCGTAAATCGCTGTTTATCATATCTCTGTTTCGTACAAAGACACTGACATTCCATAACCGCGACAAACGCATCAAGGTGCAAACGTGAGTTCAAAGGTAGTACATATGCTTAAAGGAATAACTGGAAAACGATAGATATCACCGTACTCTTCAATTAGATAGGTTTGTCATTAGCATAAAACCTACACGTCTGGAGACGTCTTATGTAACCAGTTTATTTAGGTACGTGTACAGATGTGAGCAACGGCTTTTAACTGATTGCTGAGAAGTGAACTGAACAACCGATATCAGACAATGAACTTCAGGAAATGCAGATTGCGATTACAGAAATAAAAGCGACAAAGCCTCGTGGTTATTGCAGAGCGATGCGGTCTGGCGGTGTTTGCTAGTAACAAAACGGTTGCATCTGACCGGCGGTGCGCGTTAGAGTTATATATATCGTCCCATCGAACGGTAAAATGGCTCGAATCGGTGGTGTCTCTTTAATCATCTCAGGTATAGCAAGAGTATGTAAACACGTACGGCGCTGTTATAATGTTTTTTTGTTGTGTTGCAGTTATTGCGCTCTTGAATCTTTTCGCCTCGCAAGCGAAAAGCATTGATAAGGAAGTGGAACGCGCACTCTTCATTTGTCCATCCGAAGTATCGGCTCCACAGGCATGTTGCAAGTGGGGGCCCTTCGCTGCGCTAACCGATGATACCGACGCGACTGTTTGGGAAAAGCCCGCGGGAAGTAGTAACTTTATGGAAATACCACATCCACAGGAGGTTCCACATGATGCATGTAAGGAAGTTAACTTAATGTATGACAATGGCCAGCTTACATTTTTAATATTGGATCCTTAATGCTGTATAGCAATAAAAACGCTGTCTTCCGTGTGTGAAAGCACTGAAGCGAGCGATGCCAGCCGGTCAGCCATTTACCAGAGTACGGGAGCTCACTGGGACGCTGGGCAACCAGTTCGTCTGACATTCTCGTACAAGATCGATGCAAAAGACAACGCAAATGCCGCCCTCACCGTGTCAGCTATTACGAAATCACGCAACGTCAAGGTGGTATGGACGGGGACGGGGACAGAACCCAGGGGCGAGTGGACGTCGCAACAAGTAGTCGTTCAAGAAAACGAAGTTTACCAGATACGGTTCACGGCAACACACCTGTGCTCTACCACCTCTGGAATCTCTGGGATAACTGCAGCTAAAAGTACGCGTATAAGTTAATAATTATAATAATGTATGTTTACTACAGTAGTCTCTAGATGACGGAGTGTGCTTATCGCCGTTTTTTTTTTTGCTTTCCTGCTAAAACAATACGAATGTTCTTTCTTGCAGTGGAGGTAGCTGGGGATGACAGTTGCCTTCCCACGACCACAACGACCACCACGACAACGACCACAACTACGGCGACATCCACCCGCGTTGAGCTGCCCCCAATTCTGACCATGCGTGTGTTGCGCTTTCGATCAGAGATGAAGTGCGACGGATGGCCGTATAGTAAATGCGATCCACTCTTCGATATCACATACACCTGGATTAACGAAAAAGGCGAATTACGGTATGCCACGCACGGATATGAGATTCGGATGTCGAAACTTCAAATGCTATAAGCGCTATTTTCAGACAACAATCACAATCCTACGATGGAGGTGAAGATGTGATAACCGTCAACTTCCCATCATCTATCAGCTATTCCGGCGCGGTGCGAAAGGGGAGCCGCGCAAGTATAAAAATCGTCGCGACGGATGAGGATGTGTGGTACGATGATCATATTGGAGAATTCGTGTTCGGATACGATGTACCTAACGCACCAGCAGCTGCAAGGACGGTCTCTTATGCTACCAACGGAGCGGAGATGTGGGTTGAATTTAGTATTTTATTCCGATAAAGCGCTGCAGTTACGCATGCGTGATCGTTCCTACAAATAAAAACATGCAGAAAAATCCGCTTTAGGATATCTGAGAAGTAAGCGCCTTCTGAACGGTATCGTAGACTTGCTCAATTTCACGACTGGCATCCACCTAGAATCAGAATTTTTTTCGTGGTCAAAAATAATAAAAAAAGCTGTGGCGTGTAATGACATACTCGAACAACAAACTGCTGCATTTGCATGTCCTTAACCATGGGAGCCGTATACTTGACAAAGTACTGTATTCGTTTGCATACGGTATCTGGTTTGTCTTCCGGGCGGGTGCCGTGTTTGCTGCGTGTTGCTGTACGGTCGGCTAGCACGGTATCCGCACATTCTAAGATGACGACCACCGCAGCCTTTCCAAACTGCAGTTGTAAAGATTGTGGTTATCAGCTGTCACTTGCTTTTTAGCTGTTTCACATGAGCGTACATCTGCTTCGAAGTAAGTCCGTTGTTCAGGATCTCTCGGATACCCGTGGATTATGTACGGCTGCTTCCGCTGCAGATGCTTGAACAAGTTCTCCCTAAGAACTTCGTGCACATCCCGCTGTAAAAGAATGAAAAAATGCTGAGATTGTATTGTGCCATTTTGTAAATAAAGGTAAATTTACGGAATCACATAAATATCCTATATCGACATTCAATTTACAACGTTTTCCACGCGGAGTATCGTGAACAGCTTCCTGTCGCATCAGCTGACCCATGGAGAGATGGGTATAACCAAGTCGCTCGGCGACCATTTCACAGATGGCCGCCTTTCCTGCAGACGGTCCTCCTGTTTCAAACGAGCAAGTACGTCAGAATGCGTTGATGTATCAGTATCGATGACTCGTAATGTCAAGTACCCAGAACGAGCACTAATGGTAATCCAGATCTCTGGATAGCGATCGACTCCGACGTTCGTGTCTGAAATGGTATGCAATGCGGTAAAGGTACATACTGCGCTCAAAAAAACGGGTTAGAGAGACCTGGTTCCATGTTCGAAATGTCATTGTTTGTGGAAACGTGCTTGCAGTGCGATAAAGAAACTCAAGAGATAACTACAGTATGTTGCTAAAGCGAGAATGAATAACGTGCTGGTTGGCTGCTGTGTAAAGTGTACCGTAGTTCGCGCGTGACCTTTGCTTCAGTACTGAACTAGGGATAAAAAACAGCAAATATGGTTATAAAAAACAACACACAGGTGTAACTTTTCATTTCGCTTCTAAGCAACGTGGACAGAATAATCGTTATTACGCAATCTCAGCTGTCTCGAAAGCTTGCATTGTCTTCATCAGATCCAAAGCATCAGATAACGGAAAAAAGGACGGCAGCGACAGGTAGCGCTTAAACCATTTTTTATGGGTGTTGTTAGGCACAGGTCCATCGCATGCTTTGCGAAGCAGTTCTTCGAAATGCCGCACGGCTGCATCGTAGCGCTTAACCTCGTGGTCGACATCGTCCGCTCGTAACAGAGCCCTTCTCAACGTATCCTCCGGTAAGGGAAGTTTCCTCTTCTGTCTACGGACCGATTTAATCAAATGGCGAAAATCCGTCCACATTCCTCTGCGCATACTCCCTTCGTAGCACTCTTGAATCTTTTTCATTCTGGCTTGTTGTACCAGCCGTCGCTCCACTGTCGCCACCGACTGAAACTGACTGATCTGCATTTCTCGCGCTTGTTTCTTAATCTGCTTGGTTAACCCGCGCATTAGATGCTCACGTTTTTCGCTGAGGAACGATTCAAGCAGAAAGGTTACTTGTGACATCATTCGTAAGAGACGACGTTCTGGTGTTTTGGATAATGCCTCGGCGGCTTCTTGAGCCTGCTTACGAGCAACTTCCATGGAATCAACAAACAGCAGAGGGAATAAGTCTCGTTGTTTCGTCTTGTCGTCAGTGGGCTGCATAAGCATAACAGGAGGAACAACGTTCGAAACGGCAAGAATTGTTGTCTCGTGTTTCTTTACCGTTGGTGGGGTAGCTTCTTTTCTCACCGAACTAGCAACGGAGGGACTAATCTCCAGAGTAGGCGATCTTAATACTGGAATCAAATAATGTTCAGCTTTGTTAGAATGGGACGGCGATTCTACTGCGGGAGATTGATGCTGGCTTCTATAGGACGAACTGCGTGGATCAAAAGCATCCGAATGGTTTGAAGGGTGTGAAGCAGCCACGGATGACCTTTTAGAGAAGACAGAAAAACCACTCCTGCTTTTAGTAGAGAGCATAGCCGGTGCACTCCGACAGGATAAGCTTGATAACGTAATACGTCGAAGGCTCCTGGGGTCGTCTTCTTCCAGTTCGAGCTCACTTTTCAGTCGTCTTGACTGCGCCATAATGGCTCTAATCCTTGGATCCATAAAACAGTAGTCTTTCCTGAATAAGCCTCTGTTTTCTGCCAACAAATCTTTTTTTAGTTCGCTCTTTTTGGAGACCAGAGTTTCCGGATGTATTGGGTTTTCTTCAAGCGGCTGGGGTGATTCTACCAATTCTTGACGTGTTTCCTTTAAAACCCCTGTTAAAGCGTCTACCAGCTCCCGTGTCGATTCATTCTTGCGAGACGGATCAGTTGCCACCAGCAGACGTTCCTCATCTTGTTTAGCAGCGTGCTGCAGCATTTTAACAGCCCGAAGTTGCAGCGCTTCCAGAACGTCTGTTGGCGTTGGATCTACCAGCCAAACATTATGGATTTCTCGGAAGCGTCTTCTGAGGAATTTTTCATAATCTGTTCGGTCACCCTGAGAAGTGGGGACGGCACTGGGTTCCTTCTTCGGTTTCCTATGATCAAAGATGTTTGCTTCCGAGTATAGATGCGGTGAATTGGCGACTTCGTGGAGCGCGTTTTTGGCGTTTTCATTCAGCCGATGTATGTCATTGTCCTTCACTAGAGCTTCGGCAGCAAGTAGATTATGGGAGTGTTGTGGTTGGGAATACTGATTTAGCTCGAACTGAGGTGAATTATGGGGGACACCGGCATTCGAATTTTCCAAAATGGCCGGAGATTGTGATCGGTACTTTGCCAGCTCTCTTTCCAAGTCACGGAGTTCTTTGGCTTGAAGCTGCAATCTACTGGTCTCCTCAGGGGAAAATCGCAGTGAAATCGTCGCTGGTGGTGGACTCATTGGGGAAAGCGATTTCATGAAGGACGTCGTCGGATCATTTGGGGCCAAGTTATATAAATCTGGTAGATGAACTTCCGCATCATTTTCGCTGAAACGGTTATGTTTGGATGGAGAATATCGCGGAGTAAATGGACTGGCACCATCCCTTAAAGACAACCTTTTAACGGCAGCATCAGTTGATATTCTGCGGCTACTCGGAGCTTGCTTGGCCAGACGTTCCATTTGCTCTGCAGACGTTAAGATTTCTGGTTCTGCAGGCGCTTGCTCGAGTTCAACACGGTCGACCAGCGCAAAATCAGCAGTTCGATAGTAGCCAAACACACGTAAGACCTTTTTGATGTCCTGCAAAATTTCAGCTAATAGAGTTTGGTCCGCCACCGATTCGGCTAAAAATTACCAGCCAACGGCTTTGTGCGTATAACTTTTCCAGCCGCTGTTGGATACGCCAAGCAAGGATTAACCGCTCCGGGAACACGGCATGCCAGTTGCACGTTTGACCGGGAACATCGCAGACTTCCGTGCCAATATCCTCCGGTGGCATGATTGGCTGGGGATTATTCTTCCGCACGTGCTGGCGTATCGCATTGAATGGTTCATTTTTCGGCGCGATACTGTCTTTAATGAAACCGGTTTTAGTTGTTCGGCCAGTTCCGGAAGCGAACGAAGCAAACGACTGTACAGGCTTTGACTTGGTTTGAAAATCTGCGAAATTGAAACAATGCATTTCGAAGAAAATCCTGTGAGTGACATTAGTGATCCTTACCTTCGACTTCCATGCAATATCGTAACCGTACTCTTCGCTCTTTGATCCAAGCGCGCATGCCTTTGCGAAGCTCTTTGAAAGTCACAGCTTCTCGCGTGGCCTCATCCATTTCAACCATCATGTCCAGGATAGTGGTTTCCGTTACCTTATCCACGCCCATCTAAAGAACTGCAAGGAGCATTAATTAAATTCCTAATAAAACGGAATCACATCGAGCATTTCACTTGAAACCAGACAAAGATACTGCCGAAAGCAGAAAACCGAGCAAGGTATGCTTGCATTCAGCGCTCCCGTTTCAGTATAATATGGCTTTGAAAATGACGGACAGAAACTGAATGCAAGCTCAGTGCCGTACCTTTTCACAAAGTTTCTGCACTTTGGACATATCGAGTTTCCATGTTTTGTTTTTGTCGGCGTAGCTGAACAGATCCGACAAACGCCAGCGTTTTCTAGCAGTCATGTCAGCGAACAGTTTCATGAGATGCGGCGTTGGAAGGGTTGGCCCATCTTCAATTACCGGATCATCCGCAGAAAGTTCCACTGCGTCATCGTACAATTCGATTGTGTACTTTTCAAAGGCATGCTTTCTCAGCAGCGTTAACTCGTCGACGGTGTAGTATTCATAGTGACCCTTCTTGACAGCAACCGGGCGCTTCTTCGCTTCTAACGCTAGCCGCGACTCCGATATGTCTGACCCAGATGACATACCGGAGACAATTGTGCTCTGCGTGAAGTATTCTTGCGGTGTGCCCTTTCTGTTGCTTGCCGTGATCTGCGTCTTCTCGGATCTGGCGGTTACCTTCCGCCTCTTTGCTTTATTCGTGGTTTCTGGTGCGTCAGATTCAGATGCGTTTTCATCTGGCGTTTGTGGAAGAGCTTCATCCTCGAGATCAGCATGAGCCATTGCGGTAGCTCTGGAGTTTCGCTTAAGTGTTGATTTACGAAGGGTATAACTCCTTGCGCGGCTTTTCCGTACCCGTGATATTCCCCTCTTCGTTTGCGTTCCATACTTTTTAGTACGTGTGCTCTTCCGTTTCGTTGGTTTTTTCAGCGAAAAATCTGCGCCGAGAGAGGCAGATGACGGAGACAGCAATGTGGAACACCGTTTCCGACCAAGAAGTCTCGCCATCTCCCATAGTATCGCTTTTGACTTTTCGTTATGCAGGGTATTAAATACGGCCGGAAAATTTTGATTTCGAGCGACAGATACCACGGATATTGTGCTGTATATATAATCTGCTGCGGTACGATCTTGTGGAATAACTGACTCGCGGACTGTATGCGATGACAGATCAGGGGGACTTTGCTCATCGAAAAAGACGGGCAACGAATACTTCTGTAAATCGGGAAGATTCGTTCGGTAGCGAGAATGGCTAATTTTCTTATGTGCCCATTCCAGATGGTGTCTCAGATTGGATTCAATGTCGAAACGTAGTGACTGATAAACGCGCTGCGTGAAAGGGCATCTGTGTGTAGCTTCGTCTAACCATTCAAAAACTGCGTCGACTCCAATGGAATCGTTGAACTGCTTCCGCAGATTAGACGTTGCAGCTTCGTACTGGTGCCAGAGCTGGGCAAGGGTCATGTAGCGAATGCCTTTTGGAACCGCGTCAGACGGAAACTCCGAACCTGGCTTTTCGTCTCCACGTTCAGAGATTCGTGTTGGTGATGCTGCATGTGCTGCACGAGACACAGTAGCTGCATCAGCAGACAGCGGGGATGCGAAGTTTAGGCTGGGAAGGATAAGATATTGACGGTGGGCCTTTATCAGAGGGAACAGGGTACTTGGCAAGGCCCAAGCGATGTACTGTAGCGGCTCTGGTTTTACTTCCTCTTCCGAATCTTCCATGAAAGGTGGATTTAAACCAGCAGGTAATAATATTAATTAATCATGAAATACAACACTGACTGACTGGCGTGCATGCGGCTTAGTCGCAGACTCGCAGTCGTACCGCAAAAGATTGCACACAGTTACGAGCCTGCCTTGGTACAACGCGTGTGAGACGCTTCAATGGCAATCTTTTTATATGCGGCTCACGACTTGGCGGCTGTGCGTGCGTGCGTGAAGAGTGCGACGGCGAAAAATCCCGCAATTCAAAATCGAAAAATCGATGCCTTTTGTTGCCGTGGTTACGCTAAAATTTGCTTGAACTAAACTTCTTTCGTTATTGGACTATAATTTGTGTACAGGAACATATATTTGGTTTGAGTATTCGTGCAGACTGAATTGCCCGATAAAATGTTAGTATAATTGTAGAAGTTGAAACCCAACGAATTGTAAGACAAACCGTCTACAATAATAATAACCATCTTGGCCTGAACTCAGCATGTAAAAACTCTGGAGCCCTTACTTCGAGATATCGGCTGGTTTCTGATTTTCTGACTTCACGAAATCTATGGGGAAACCATGTTTGTGCTTCACGTGAGCACTTGGATCCTGGATATGGTGGCTCGGTTGCCCCTCGCGCTGTTTATTGACTACGTAATCGGACCGGCATGGGTGTGGCCATCGCTTCCAAGTTCCATAAATGATTCCATTATGCGACTGAAATACCTGAATCCCTCCAGTATGACCCCACCTCCCGGAACACCCACGTTTCTCGAGTTCGTTAACACTCTTGGACTTCGCTTATTCATGGCAAGCGGTAGGGATCATCGACGTGTACGGGGACTGCTAGACTGGCCAGAATAATCACAGCGCACTCCATTTTGCAGCTGTCCTGATGACATGGCTCATCATCCGCTGTTATCCCACGGGGCAGATGGTACTGTGGGCCCTCTGGATAGAAACGTTTGGATTATTTATCGGAGTATTGGGCCTTAATATATTGACCATATTTACGACGGTGCTCTGGTGGATCCCCATTTATCTGGTTGTTCAGCTCTTTCATTCATGGATGTCGTACAATCTCCGGCAGTTGCGGATGTTGGAAACATTGGCAGTTCCAAATGCGGGACGTCTTTACGGGTTACCGGTTGTTGGAGATGGAGTCTTGATGTTCTTCTGGCCAAAAATGCCCGCTGTGATTGGTGCGGTGCAGATCTTCTGGTATCCTGTGGCGGACGACCAGTGGCGTTTGAGTTTCTTCGTGACTCTCATTTCGGTAGCGGCATGCCCGGCGTTTTACTATTTAATGGGAGCCTTCATTTGGAGGGTATATTCAAGCTGTGTCGTCATGAGACTCCGATATCGTGGGAGCATCAGATCCGCCTCTATCAGCTCGTATTATCTCGCATTTGAAAGCTTGCTTTGGCAGACTGTTGGAGAAGACCCCGTTAATCGAGTGTACGCCTTGACTCTGGTCTCGAAGATTGCTGTTCGCTTTACCTTGCAATTTTACGGTAATGGATTCTTTCCCGCGATTCAAGATGTTGTTCCCAACATAGTGGACAGTATTGTCAACTCGTGGATCACGATATTTGGAGCATGCTGGATCGCTTCGTCAGTGTATTTTTATGCGATGGAGCACTGGGTCCAAGGCATGCAGTTTTCGCTGTCAGATGCCGGTTCGCGAGAACTCGATGTAATGAAGTATGACCTTTGCGGTTATCTGATAATATTCTGTTCCCTGGCCACTTTAACAACTTATCCCGTAACACAAACCCATATAATACGGTTATGCCTGTTCTTCGCCCTGTTTCCCTTATCGAAGCTCGCACTGTACGCATTGGGCCACAGTCAGAATGCTGCCCTTGATGAAATCGATGACCGGATCTTATACATTCGGGCTGTCACCGATGGTGCCCTGGCGCCTTTACTATTGGCAGTCTTTCTTGCCGGCAGAATATGGCAAGCTCCTCCCAAACTTCGGGATTTCTTCAGTGCCAACTGGTTTAAGGACAAGTCCGTAATGTTCAGTGCAGATTTCGAAGTGTGGATGCACGGCGAAACGGCCATGGCAGTGATGGATCTTTCGGTGTTGCTGCTTGTTATTACGATTAGCACCATCGCCAGCTATGTGCACCTTATCAAAAAACGTCCGCCTAAAGTGTGGCATATCATATTACAGAAGACGGACTGGTGTGCAAATCTATGGAAGCTGGGTATTCGGGAAACCCTGGCGATTGCACTACATAGCGTGGTACTGACACTGCTGTGGGAGGATCGGGTGGATATGATCTTTCTGAGCATGATCTATTTGTCGCGGATGATGGATGCTATGATAGCACTGCACCATACGATTGCGCATGGTTTGAGCGGACAAATATTCTGCTGGTCAAAATGCATTATCCATGCACTGAGGTCGCCGGACGAAGCAACCTTCGCTGCGTGGAATGATTTTTGTAGCATCTGTCGTTTGGAGGAAACTGACCGGTTGAGCATCTGTACTCTACCGTGTGGGCATTATTTCCATAGAGAATGTATTGAAGAGTGGCTTAAACGCCAGATGAAGTGTCCCATGTGCATGCGGAAAATCTGGTTTGATAACGGGGAAGTGAAGATGGATAAAGCATAGCACATGCAGTGCTTGTTCCCAAAGGACAATACTGGATTCTGAATATTGTAGTGTTGTCTTTAACCAGTCTGCTCAAAATGGATAACCTAATCCAGCCGTGCCAGGTCGATCCCTTCGAAAGATGGTAAGATCCATCGGCAAAAAATTCCAAATAGTTTTGCCATCGCGGAATTTTACATCGAGTTGCATAATCTAACACCTGCTGAGAGGATTTCTATAACGTTAGTGGCGTATTTCTTTATTACATAGATGCCTTCGGAGTTTTTTTGTGCTCAGCATATATGTGCTTTGGGATGCTTATGTTAGTCTTGCTTTTCGGTGCTTATGCATGTCATAGTATTATAAATTATTCCTATTCTCATTCGATCACCTCCATGTCAACAGCAAATTAATGTTTTGTGAAGTGGTGCAATCTATGAATTCAAAAGGAAAACAGAAAATACAGAAAACAAATTTAAAGAATAAGACAAGGACAAACGCCACTTCTCGGCTTATAAGTATGCATGGTCATTTATACGGGCAACTAGCATCGCGACCGGCAACAATGCCCTTTAGGAATGTCTCCCTCCCGTGTCCCTTCCTTACCCATTTACTTCAGCTCGCAAAACTGTCACAGAACCGGACGTGCATTGCCGACCACTTTTGCGCGCTTCCTGTTCCGGGTGCCTAGGGGATATTCTTTCCGGTCACAAATAGTGTTTATGCCACTTCTACGTCGAATCGCGCATCAACTCCGAGCTCCACATATACAACAAAACTCAGCCAGAGCATAGTTCGGTCTTTGCGGTCTAAGCGCTACGAACTCAAAAGACGGTTTACAATTTACGCACGATAGCAGAACTTACAGTAAGCTGGGTTTTCAGGCAGGGAAAGTAGGTGACACCAAGGTTAAACCGTCAAGGCACAACTGTTATCAGCTGTTGTGTCAAGATGCATGCAGCCGCACGACATTTCGTATATGAAATAAGTATTATTATGCCAGTACGTGACAACGTTGTGCTATTTACATTAGAAAACTGCAGTTCCCCCAACAAAAGTACTATAAAGGTATTCCCCGCTTTTGTCTTATTGTTATATCTATCGAATTGCTGCAATATCTGAATTTAGAATGAGATTTAAGCATGTGATATTCTCCTACCGTACTAGACTGAATGATGCACTAAGAACTTCTTGGCTAACCTGTGTAGTTTTCTTCAAATTCCTGACGTATGTCCCTACTTGTGCGACGGAGGTCTCCAGTACTACATCCCCAAACCGAAATACTTCTTAACAGCTTGTGCAATGATTCAAAACGAAATGAATGTTCTTCTTGAATGGATCGAATTCCATCGCATTCAGGGAGTAGGTCACTTCGTCTTTCTAGATGATGAAAGCACCGACGATGTTTACCTTCTTCCGCGTTTGTACACCAAGCTTGGTTATCCTGATTTGGTAGAAGTTATTCCGCAAGACTTTCGTAGACGCCAGAAGCCATCATCCCATTCCTACAGCGACTACATAGATGGACAAATGCAGGGACTGAACCATTGCAACACCCGACTGGCTGGAATGACTGAATGGCTTTTGGTGTCGGACGTGGATGAGTTCATGTTCTCACATAGATATCACACTATCGCTAACTTTATTCGCAATCAGACCAGTAGTAATATTAGCCAAATCGGTGTGGAAGTCATTCGCTTTGGCACCAACGGCATCCAGAACGAGAATCGGGTCAGATTATCATTAGATCCGTATAACGAAGAGATAACGCTTCTTACCCAAGTATACAACGGACAAGTACTATTAACTTCACGAAACTCTAAGCGTGGACCATTCCCCAAGCTTGATTCGGATTACGAACAACGGTATAATGAAACGTGTGCCCGGACGACCAATCCCAGTGACTGCCAACACGCACTTGGAAAGAGCATTTGGCGGCCGGACAAGTGTGCACTGGCCGGCGTGCACTGGTGCGAAAGAGGTCTGGTTGGAGAAATGAGACATCCTACGTTGGAAGACCTGCGGATAAACCATTACGCTTTCCGTTCGAAGGAGCATGTGGAAAAACAGCCTAAACATCAAATGGGATCTACCAAGAATCGGGTGTATAAGGCCTTTGATACAGTCTGGTTCTCGAGTGTAGAGGACAACTCCACTAAGCGGTACCATGCGGAACTGGTTTCCCGCTTGGATTCCGTTCCAAGTGTGACTGTGTTCCATACCAGAATCGGCAATTCCGAATGGCGGTGGCCAGATCGACCGATGGGAACAGAGTTGCAGAATACGATAATTGGGCAGCCTGTTATGCATGTCTCATTAGTGCAACTGTGATCATTTTATGGAAGTTCAGAGTTAGGAAACTTTTAGTACCGAAGGCCGAAATACTAGCGGAAACGTAAGCGTCTTGTGGTGACCCGCCGTGGATTGTGCTCCGTGTGCATAAGGAGCTCCACAGCCTTTAGCGTTGTCTCGGTAATGTTTGCCCTTTTTTTGCTAAACATTACGTGATGCATATTTCACGAAAAGCGACACAGTTCTGCTACATTGTTTAACAAAGGATTGCACCTGACTTTGACCCGAGTGTCTTGCAACGGTTTCTTACGTGACGGATTACAAGACAGAGCCGGTACTAAATAGACAGCAAACCAGACAGCACAGGGCTCGTAATTAAGTAAGAATGCTTTCTACAACATTACAGTATATTTCGTTGTGCTGTACAATAATTATACATTCGTCTGAAAAGATCATGTTTTTTTTGGTGCCACGTTAACCAGTACAATGAGTACATCATGCACTGTACATGTAACGAGAAATGCAGCTTAATTAACGGGTAATATACGGTTGTTGACCTGTGGTCAAAGTTCGCTCTTTTTCGGCCCGCCTGTTTCATTCTTCTGCCCGCCCATTTGACCGCGATGTTTCACAAACTCAGAAAGCCGCTTGTAGGTCTGCTGACCTTCGTACAGTATCGGGGCTTTGTCTTCCTTACGGTACAGGTATATTGTCGGAAAACTTGTTATTTTGACGTCGTCTATGTCATTTTCGGTCACATCCATCTTGGCAATAATGACTCTGTCATCCTTCTGAAGTTGCTCTGCTAGATAGGCATAGATCGGCTCTAGCGCTTGGCAAGCTCCGCAGTACGGCGAGTAGAATTCCACCAGGACATCCTTGCCCGAGTCCTTTATGACCTTTTCAAAATTAGCCCGAGTAAGCACTTTTACCGGTTTTTTGTCCCAATTTTTCGGTAGATTTTGACTCTTCTTATATTCAAGAATTTTCCCATCAAGAACATCGAGAATAAATTTCCGTACGCTGTCCGACGTCGTGGCGTTGTCTACACTTAGCTGAAACCGCAGCCACTGGTCCGCTTCAGATGCTCCGGTCTGAAACACCCTAACCGCCGTGCTTTCGCGATCGGCTTTGATCCCCAGCTTATTAGCCAGAAAAACGTGCGTCTTGTTCTTGGGTGATTCGCTGAATATGAATCGAAGAGTTGTGTTGAACTCAGGTGCTAATTTTTTTGCCGCCCGTTTTATCTTCTTGTATATCACGTCGTCCGGTTTGCCGGTAAAGAAGAAAAACTTTCGAATTTTGCCGCTCATCAAGGTCCTTGCATTGGAATCTTTAATCTCGGAGACTGGATCAATGGAGGTTTCTCGAATGAATTCGGCCAGCTGGCTACTGTTGTACAGGTCGCCGGTATATAGAATAGCAGCCTTGCGACCATTAACCACCGCAACAAGGTCTTCCGCTTGATCAATATCACGCAGCGCATCAGGACCGGCCATTCCGAAAAAGACACCGTCGACCATTCTTGCCGCTTTTTCGAACGCCGCACTGGAAGAAGAACACGTTAATAAAGAATGTCAGCTAGACAACAAACAGTTGACAAACCTGTTGCCTGTTGGAAACGAGCCAATGGCTCGCCAGCCGGGAATACTATGCACCGCCTTCTGTTCCTCCACTGTATTCAGAAGAGATACCGGGTTTACGGCTCGCTTGGCAAACTCGTACATCGCATCACTCGAATGTTCACCAGAATAATTGATCACAAACTCCCCCTCGTGGAAATACTTGATTGTGGGAAACGCTTTGACGCCGTGTTTGTCTGACAATTCCTTATTAGCTGTAGCGTCAACTTTGGCCAGAATAGCATTGATCTCCATATCCCGTAATTTGCTAGCGGTTTGTGCGTAAAGCGGGGCCAGCTTTTTGCAGTGGCCACACCATGGTGCGTAGAATTCGATAAGAATGTCGGGAAAAGTGGAAACCGCGATTTCGAAATTCGTGCCGTTTAGAATCAATATGCCTTTCTCCTGAGGAATTTGCTCTAGCAGCTGACTGATGGCAGTTTTCTGCTTTTCTTGCGCCAGGTAAACCTCCGCTTCTTTTCTAGCTGCGCTTTTCGGTCTTTTGGATGGGCTGGCTGTATCGTCAACGGCAGAAACTTCATCACTGGCATCGTCGCTGTCCGCCGTTTTCTCCTTTAAAGCATCAGCAGAGCAACCGGTTCGCTGCGGAGATACCTCGCTCTCCACCGTTATGCCGTCGTCTTCACTATTGTCATGAGCATGGGAAATGACTAGCGATGATAACAACACCAAAACTATCCACCAGTTCATCTTCAGGATTCTGCAGAAACTGCGGGATCCACCGCGAAATATGTCACGATTTGTTGTACACGTTTTCGTTTAGGAAATACTACTTTAAAGTCCGCTGCGTATGATCATTCTTGGCATGTGACCAATCTCTTGATCGCTTTGAATTATTGCTTTTTAGTCCGAAGATTGGACGATGAGATTTACAGCCCAAGCGAGTGACCTTTGTCCTTGCATCCTGTACTATGACAACCGAATATATTAAGTTGTTGGTTTCCTGTTTTGCTCTATCTCGCCGTATATTTCTGGCACACATTCGATAGTTGTTGCGGATTTCGGTGGGTTTTGGACCTTTTAACAGTTATTTGTACACGTCGTGGTCTCGGTTTAGATTGTTCGGCTGCTGTCGAATTAAAGGGCAGAATGCATGTCGCTGGTAAAGATAACACTGAAAAAAATTGTTGTTTAAGAATCTTGAACTCAAAGATGTTTTGCTTTTGTGCAGGCATGGATGATTCAGTAGAAAAATTTTGCCGATTTTAAATCAGCTTGTTCGGCCTACGCTATTTCCAACGATTTGTGGTTAATATGGCTTTCTGTAGAGCTCTGCGGTTGTCGTTTGACTGTCCTCTTTTCTGTTCTCTTCAGGCAGGAAACCTAGTAAAGCGTTACCCTAGTTTGTTAGAACTTTAATGCAGATAGTTAAAGCACACCGTAAGGAACATGCGAGTCACTGATGTGCTCTGAAGAACTTTGTAATAGACTTGCTTTACGGAAAATGACACCGGCGATTGTCTGTTCAAAACGGAGTTTATCTAGTGATCATCTGTAGTATTATGTATCTCGCCGACCAAGTGAAATATCGCTATGCAACGTTAACTCTCGGGACTGAACCATGCACGAAAGCGTTACGGTTTGTTTTTGCAGAAGAATGGTAATACCCCTTGCACGTTTGTAATTACTAATTACTCCATGCTTAAATTCTAAAGTGCGCTTTGGAAATGCGCTCAAGCGCCAATGAAGTTCTATATAATGTGTCCGTTGATTGGTTTGGGGTGGACGAAATGACGGTGCAGCGTCAGATCGACTGCATTGAGCAGCAGTTAGGCGAAATCAACGCGGAAAAACTGCCCGGCCATATTCGCATGTATGTTCGTGGAACTGTGCCGGTGCGCTTTCTCTCCTGCTTATGTACGCGCAAAATCAAAATTTGCTTAAATCAGTCTGATTGTATGATCCAAGACCTTACACAAGTTGATAACGTGATAGCCGGATTCTGCCTTGTAGCTGCGTCAAATCGCTAAAAATTATATCGTTCTGTAAATCCGGTTTGTTCACATTTTAGGACGATCAAAAAGAAGCGGAAGATGTATCAATCGAAAAACGCCATGGACTGCGCCCGGTCAGTTTTCGCGGTTTTAATTACTTATCGTTTAGCTCCGCCACTCTGTGCTCCATTCGTAAAAAAGGCTCTGACGTCATATTTTATTAGGTCAAAGGGTCGAATAGCTCAGCGCATGAGCCATTCCCAGACGTCAGTACTAGCAGCCACCGGCCAGGACCCTTTCCGAAAGAAAGCCGAAGTACCCCTTCCACCAGTCCTCATCGCGGATCCAAGACCTTGCTCAAACCATTGGGCACGACATCTCTAATCAGTCTGGAAAGCCGTTCACGTGAGTCCCATTATGATCGAGAACGCAATCTCTTCTCCGACTCCAACACATTCTATGGTGCGAATTTCGAGGACCAATTTGATACCGTCTATCATGGAGATGAAGGGCTGGATGTCAGTGGTGACGCGCCGAGGGTACCGATCGAAAAACCATTAACGGCGAGGAAATCAAAGTCCCACGGAGCAAAGAGTCAGAAGAGCAGAGCGCGGGCGCCATCCGCTGGTCAGTCCAGCATGGCTTCATTGTGTGAAGATCTCTTCAATACACCCAGACGAAAACGATCGAATGTGAATAACGTGGATGATGACAAGGACGCACAGGGGCCACTTTCACATAATTCCGCGAGAAATATCAGGAAAAGCGCAGAAGATCTAAAAGAACTAGATGGGATGCAGGACGATGACGATTGTGGCAGCGTTGGTAGTAACGACAGTGACGAGTCACTGTCCAATTTAACAAGTGCCGCTGCCGCGTCAGCGGATGTGAAGGCGTCCGATTCGCTCGTTTATCACCAGAAGAATCGCACAAAGACCAAGAATCGATCAGGAACGCGGAAGCAGCGGAAAAAGCCATCAGCAGGTTTGTTTTTTGAATTTAAGCGATCTGTACGAAATTGGGTCGAGCCACACTGGACCCTGCGTAGTACACAGAGCGGGTTTTATTCCTACCTTTTTTGCCCCTTCTGTTTTGTGCCTAAGCAGTCGAAGTCTATAGCACAAATCGCGACAACAGTCAGAATAAAATCATTTTGTAGGAATTAAAAAGCCCTTCTCCAGTAGCACTGTTTTCGGTATGCTTCGATCCGATTTCGGAAACCGGACAAAAGCAGCCGACAATGGTACATAACGTCTTGCATGTTTCTGAACTTCATTCCAGGATAATTTCTAAATCGAGCTTGTTTTCGAACCTTCTCCTATGGCAATCGACTATGTGCGTGGCTAATTTCACGTCTTTTTGCAGATCGTCCAGTAACAAAGAAACCCAGGAAATAACATTTTGGCGCAGCTCGACAATCCCTTGTAGTGTGCTAAGCTTGAGGCTGCAAGGAACATTGATAACCGAACTTTCTACATGCTAAAACGAAGACACCGATGTGCTAAAATGAGCGGGCTGTCAAACGTTCACCGTGCATTCGAATTTGTAGTTAAATGTTGACATGCTATCGCTGATGCCGCGCTGCGCGGTTTCTTATTAAGGTCACTACAGGAACACTATGATGGTGAAACTATGTTATCTACCAGCTGAGCTAAGTTTCCTTTTGTTTTCATCTTCTTTTTAGTTTGCACGCAGCTTTTTGTTCACCAACTATGCATACATAATAAAACATTCCAAAGTTACCACGGTTATAGTGAATTCTCCACTTCTCTCATTATAGCAACCGCTAACTAACACTCGGAGAAAACCCCAAATTCACGACTGCAATATTGGTATCCCTTGCTCGCGTGGTTTCTTGGCCGAGATACTCCGCACTTTTTGACGAAATCATTGTAAGAGCCAGCGTACTGTTTGGCGACGGTTTTGACTGCTGCGTTTTGTATCCGCCACCATAGAAAATGGTTTTTTGGTAAGGTGGAAAATCCGGGCTGTGATACTTTGTTTTCCCATTCTCATAAAATATCTGCGAGTTGGACTGTTTGTCGCTGAGTTTTCTCAAGCGGAAGTACTGTGCTTTGTACTCTTCGATGTCCCGGATAAGTCGTTCATTCAGTAGTTTTTCCTCACTCCACATGGAATTATACATGTTCACATCGGCAGTTAAACCCTGAAAATCGACAGTGTTAGCATTTTTGATACTGATTTACAGTGGGTGTCATTACAGTTTGTCACTTACTCTCATTTGTTTAGTTTTATCTTGCAGAGCCTTTTGCAAATGAATGACCTTTTCATAGATCTCTTGACTCGGTAGTCGAGCCATAATTGCCTTTAGTTCCACATATAAGTTTTCCTTTTCTTGTAGCATTCGTTCAATCTGTATGACTTCGTCGGTTTTCTTGATCAAGCGTCGCTGATACGTTTGTATTTTCAAGATGAGTTCATAGGTGCTTGGGTCATTCCCTTGCAGTGCTCGCCACCGATGAGCGTTGGCCGGAATACGCATCTCTTCTTCTAGAGTCTTACAGTGGTTCCTTTCAGAAAGCAAGTCTTTATTCAGTCGGTAAATCTCCGCCCGCATTTCCTCCATGGCTGATGAATTTCTGGCCATAATGCCCTTTTCTCGATTTAGCCTCTGAAAACGTTACTTTTGTATTCACACACAGCATCATGTTATTGGGTTGTTGCAGATTAAAGTCTACGAATTAATTTTACCTGAAGTTCCAGTTTTAGAACTCGGATATCTTCCAAACGTGCCTTATACGCTCCTTCACCTTTTTCCATTATGGATTCCAAAATTTTCAGTTTTTCCGATAAGAGTATCAGCTCGTCATTCCTTCGAACGACTTGTGTACCCAGAATGTCCCTTTCTCTAGTGATTCTTTGAACTTCTTTCAGCATCTGCTCCTTCTCTTGATCGGCATGCTTAATGATACGGACCAGTTTGATCTGCTCGGATTCCACATCACCCAGCTTTTTTTCAATGTCGTGCGTCTTTTTCTTGAGCAAGGTTAGCTCTGATCGTAGAGTGTTTCGCTCTGTCTCAAGGCGTTGTCTCTCCAAGTGCTCCTTAGCGATAGCCCCTTCTACTTTAGATATCTGATCGCGCAGCTGTTCCATCTGATCAGCCATGATCTTGATGCGTCGCTTGTATTTCTCGATTTCTTCGTTAGCGTCGCTGACGTTTTTACTTAAGATGTTACGTTCCGTCCGGATGGTCTCCAACTGATTCCGCATTGCTTGGGTTCTTGCGTCGGTTTCTTCGTTCTGACGCTTAAGATCGGCAATCTTACTGTCTTTGTCGTTGACGTTCTTCTGCATATCCAGAATATCTTCCTTTAGAGCGTTAATTGTCCCTACAAAATTCTCAGACTAGAAAGCACAGAAAATATTCTGTGAACTATACTTGTTTACCGGAATTTTTGACTCTCTCTTTTTCAAGATTGCCCAAAACTCTCCTGGATTTCTGCGCTTCCTGCTCGTATCTTTGTATTTCCAGTTCCAGTGCATGCTTCTCCATTTTGGCCGTTATGATCTGTGCTTCCAGCTTGTCGGCATCTGAACTGTGCCTGTCCAGATTCCTTTTAATGGCATCGCGTTCTCGCAGTAGATCTTCCATTGCTTTTCGATCCGCTATGGTTTGCAGGCGTTGGGCTTCAAGACGCTTTTCCAGTTCAATGGCCTGCTCCTTTAGAATTTCTCGATCAGATTCCAGCTGGGATTTAGCCTGGTCCAATGTTTGCACTTTACGGAGAACAGTTTCATTGGCTTTTGTCAGCTTGCTGTTCTCTACATGCAGACGATGCACTTCTGACTCGTGTAAATCTTGCTCTTGCTTGATCTTGACGTTTTCTTTTCGGAGATCTTCTGTAACGTTTGATTGTGCCTCGTATTCCGTTTGGAGTTTCTTTTGTTTGGTTTCCATTGCTGAAAGATCGGCTTTCATGCGATCAACGTCAACCTAGGTAATAGAAAGGTCATCACACGAAGCATGTCTGAAAGTCGCATAAAAGGGAATCGGAAATTTACTAGCTGGCAGCCTGTCACACCCATACTCATATAATACTGAAGTATTATATAATACCTTTAATACTCATATAATACCTTTAATTCGCGTAGCTGTGTCCGTTGTTGAGCCATGGTTGTTTCTGCTCTGGCTAAGTCATCCGAAAGATTTGATTCCTCTTTTTTCGCATCGCTTACTTCTTGCTTAGCTTTCCTAAGTTCAATTTCCAGCTTCTCGCGGCGTCGTTCTTCCCGGCTACGTTCGTCTTTTTTGTCTGCTAGCTGCTCAGCAAGCTGCAAAAACAAGTTTACTAGTTGCCTTCTGAACTAAGCGGACAAGGTCACATAATTATTGACTTCGTGGGACGGTTATCGGAAAGAACTGGAACTTACCAAACATCTCTCAGCATTCGCATCCTGAAAATTTTTTTCAATCTCTCCAATTTTATTCTTGGTCTCGACCAGTTCCTGTTGGGCTTGCTCCAGCTTAGCAATATATTCATCACGCTCCTGGACCAGCTTGTCTTTGGTCCGCAGCAACTCCTGTGCACTGAAACGTATGACGTTCATCTCGAAAAAGCAGTTTATCAACTGCACAGCCTACCTGTGTTCTTGGCCGGTGGCGAAATTGGCATTCTTCTCCACTAAGCGTGTCAGATTCCCAATCTCCATCTTCAGTGTTGTTATAGTTTCTCCCGCTTTGTCCTCTCGTTCATGAGCCTCATCCAACATTTTCCACGCTTTCTCAATTTCTTTCTTCAGCGCCTGTATGGTTGCTTGATCTTCCTGCGCCAGTCTCGTCGCTGTAGTAATTCGGCTGGAGTTTGCGACAATCTCCGCATGCAAATCCCGACATTTCCCCATCAGTTTAATTTCATTCTCGTGCGCCATTTTAATGGCTTGGTGTAGCTTTTCATACTCGACACGGAATTTGCCCAGACTCTCACTGCCGACCAAATCCTTTACTACCATCTGGAAATCCCTCTCCATATCAAGCATGGCTGCTTCATCGTGCGATAACCTGATACTAAGCTCGTTGAGCATCTGATCATCAATTTGGTAGGGAACTTGTCCTGTGGTGGCGTTGTCCCGTCCGCCAGCTGCACTCTCTCTCCGACCGCCATATCCTCCTGCTCGTTTTGTGGGGGTAGTAGTCGCACCCTTTGCCTTAGCTTTCGGGTCATTGAGATTGGTGTGACTGCTTGATGTGCGGCCGGGACCCTTGGAAAGAGATATATTGTACTAACTACATTAAAGTATGATAATATTCTTATCAAACTGGGTTTCAAGACTGACCTTTTCCGTCATTGTTACACTTCAGCAAAACGCTGACTCAGAAATCACCTTAAGGACACGGAACCATTTCGCAACGGAAACGGGTTTCACAGACAGCATGAGCGTCCAACAAACAGTATAAAAAATGCAACAACAAAATTTCGAAATTATCGTAACGAGCGGAGGTAAGCAAAAAAGGTGTTTATTAACTGTTAACACGAAAGGATTCCACGACGACATTGCTTGGATACGGAGAGTGCCGGCTGTGCAGCATTGTCCCGGACGTATGAATCTACACGTATGACTCCATCATCAAAGTGCACGGACGCGTTGTTATCTCAAAAAGGTTGTAACTTTGGAACTCAAACCCGGGTTGCTTCAGTTACTGTCCTAACTTCAGTTTGAGCGCTTACATAATCCAGTGAATGAACGGTAGAGTCGGGTAGACGGAAATTAAGCCAGAATATGACAGTTCGCGGATACTGCATATGCATATTGTTATTTCCTAATTGGAACAGATCGGATTAGTTTATCTCAGCTTCTACCAGCCTAACGCAAGCGCTTTCGGTGATGATCGTCGATCGAATGCCTCATCGATTTCAAAAAGCTGCCAAGATTCTCTCGGAACCAGCGAGAAAATGTTTGCATTTGAAAACTTAAGCTCTCTCCCGATTATCGGTTTACGGATGTAAGCGCACACGGGCCACATGAACAGCTGGATTACACTTCGCTAGCGCAGGTATGGACTGCACCAGAAGGAATGCTGAGCTACTGAACAGCTTCTCGGGTACGTATCCAAAAGTGGAGAGTTCAGCATATTTACTAAAGAATGTATGGTAAATTGTTTCATTCTTTCAGAATGTGTATTAAAAGCATTTGAAGCAGTGAAGGAACTGGAGTTTCAACTTTCCGCTGAAGAGGTTACTGAAGTAATTAACTGGCTCCAAACGGTATTACCAAATATATTCTGTAACTATAGATCGAACACACAATAATGGAAAATCGTTTGGAATACTATCGTCGTTTTGTCACCGACAACTTTCGTCCTGTGCTTCCTACACGTGACGAAGGAAGCAATACGGATATTGACCATGCATCTACATTCGGTTAGCAATTTCGGAACCCGTTATGAATCAAAGACTCTGTTAACAGTGCTGGTATTAACCGCAGAACTAAGAAACACTGGAACTTCTGCACTTCGGTTGGGAGACAGCCCTTCCATCACTATGGTTGAATGTACTCTTACGGACCAAAGCATTCAGTGTATGATGCTATCCGATGGTGACCTTAGTGCTGTAGATGTTGTTCCTCGGACGAAATCTAGTCAGGTAAGGTAAAGCATGGGGCGGACGGTCTACTTAAATTTATGATTTACTACGGTACGTCTTACAGTACGCCTACGACTGCGCTACAGGTTGGAGGAATGGTATTGTAGCCAGTGCGGGTGCGCTTCTTACATTTCAGGAAACCCCAATGCACAACATGGAAGCAGACATACAAACGGTCTTGTGCAGTGTGGCAAATCCAAGAGCAGTGGCTTCTGATGATACATCATTAAATGAAAAACGGACAAGCAAAGATAAAAAGCGCAGCTTAACTCGTCGACTTCGCTACTGGTTGAGCAAACGAGGAAGGAAAAAATAATGGCCACATCATCAATCGTATTGCATTCTAATAAGGCTTGTAACATTGTCAGATATTCCGTTGATTATAGTTCCTTGCCCTGCGGGCTTTTCATTACTGTTCTGGTCTGCGCATTTGTGCCAGCCTGAAATTAATAACAGTAGAAAAAATTCGGAACTCAGAATCATACAGTTGACGCAGACAAAGTTTTTTCATCGGAGTTGTGGTACTGAAAACGAGTAACCCACTGAATCTAGTCAGATAAGGCTGCCATAGCGAAGAATCGAAATTCCTCCCAGTCGATCTCAGCATCTCCGTTCACATCGTATTCCTTGAAGATCTTTAGAATTTGCTGTTCTGAAACGCAGATTTAATAATGTAATGGCGAGTAACGGACGTTGAAATTAGAGCACTTATACCTTCCAGGTTCCATAGGAATCCAACGTCAGTAAATTCTTTAGCCGAAATGGATCCAGAAAAGTCTTCATCCATCAGTGTGAAGCACATTTTGGCATGACGTAAAATAAACTTCTTTTCGAGCTTGTTGTATGCTGCCACCATAAGACAGATCAGCACGTAGAATTCTTCGAAAACGATGAAGCCCCGACAACCTTTATCCAACATGTCGAAAACCCGTTGGATCCGACGATCGGTGAGGTTTGTCGCTTGTTTCATGAACTATCGCGAAAGCATTAATTGATAATCCTATAACTAGCTGGGAGTTTTTAGTAAACATCTTTTAGAAAAATTTAAGAAATTTGTTGGAAAACATCTTGCCTCATAAAAGATAACATCATTCCACTTGCCATCGCGGTGTACATCCAAAAAATCGTACAGTGCATGTAGAATCTGGGTCTGCCTGGCATTCAGCCATAGTTCACCTCGATCCAGATGCAGACTGTTTAAAAATTCTGATGTTAACTGTAAAGGCATTATGACACTGCGTAGATAAGTAAAATAAGTAAAGAACAAAACCGAGCAGTGTTATACTATACCGCTTCCTGGTTTAATTGTTTCAGTGTTAAGTTATTATGAAAAGATGCCGTGCAAAGCAGGATCAAAGTTTATAAAAATTTAATGATGATTTTAACAGTAATGTAAGGTAAGTAAGGAAAAGTACAACATGTCATGGATCTCGGATCGTGTTGCTAGTCTGTGCGTTACCACTTACCTGTAAGATGTCTTACTGAATATTATGATACTGCAAAATTAATAACACTAATGCAAAAAGTCTTTGACTGCAGTATGAACGTTTTTACACGGCATAACGGAAAATGTGACCCAGGCCCTAGAGCCACAGTACGTGCCACACCTTTTATCGATTTAAAATGAGAGCTTTTTAAAAAGTGTCCTCCTTCGAAATACGACCCATGCTTCCGGTTAGTAGACAGTTTCGAGGAAAAAAAGCGAAAAGGGGTGTTGCGAAGAAAAATAATAAAAGCATCATAGATCGTAAAAACGCTGGAGCAGTAAGTGATCCTGATTGTATCACTGAAAAGGTGACTGTTCCTAACGATGATGGCAGCTGCGCGTACAAAGCAGATCGATGAACACCCGGCTACCAACACAAAAAGTAAAAGTCTGTTTACTTCATGATTAGATGCATTGAAAAAAATAGGCTTGATTATTTACCGCTAGATTTATGCGTTACAGTTTTCTTAGTGGAAATTTTTGCTGTGCACTCGGTTTCTGCTTTTGCAATCAGATTCATTACTGATTTCTTAATTTACCGCTAACCCAAAAGCCGTTAATATGACTCTTGCCATCTCAAAACTGTGGACTTTATAAATCACTTCGACCGAATGATATCGAGCGCACGATGCGTTTCATGCAGTGACCCTTTCAGAACTGTTCGCGGTACTTATTTCAAGCGCTCTGCATGGTATAAAGCAGTGAAAGCCATTTCGGCCAAAAGATACCATGGAACGTTAGCAGGATACGTACGTAGCAGACACATCGACGTTTGTTTTAGTTCCAGCATGGCAACGGAACCGCAAACGGAACACTTCGTGAAAAACGGCAGATGCAAATTATCGATCTTCTGTAAACGACCATAAGAGCGGCAAAGCAAACCTGAACGGCAGCTGCAAAGTTGGCCGAGCCCTTGAGACACTGTGCATTATTAATTTGCGCGTGCATGCAGTAAGGCAATCGCCATCGACACTTTTGGCAGCAATTTCTTGTGCGGGAAAAGCAATGTAATTAAAGTAACAAACCACCGTGATTCTCTACTAGCGATAGTTGCGATTGTTATTTTCTAAATATGGCTGCAGCAGGCATCACTGTGACAGAGCAAGTTATGATCTAAAGACACTATAAAACATTTCAGAAACCAAATTTACAGTATTTCCGGTATAATTATCTGCATAAAACTGTCTATAGAGATTCGGGTCGCACACCGCTTCATAACTAAAGCAGGCACACACTGAAAGCGCAAGGGCATGACGGGCCCAGACATGGGTAAAACGCACTACAGAACTACAATCAGAAAACAAAAAAATATGAGTGAAATTCAATAACAATGCGCTAACTAGATCAGCCGCTATCCATCACTAACGAATAGGAAGGCGGAAGTTCAATTAACCTTCCGTTCTCTACGGTCAAGGTCGAGTGGAGCAGCGGCTGCTCGGCAGAAGCCATTTCATAAGAAGGTAATAGGGCACGGCTGAACTGTTCGCAGTAGGGTGGTGGAAGTGATACTCGATCCGCCGGCATTGTTTGCGCTGACACCGTCGGCGGATGTGCACTCTCCCGTTCCCGCGCCCGAGCAGGTGAACCGGCACATCCGTGTTCTCGCTTATGTTGCTTCATGAAATCCCGCATATCATATGTCACGGCACAGGCCAGTAAAAAATACATGACAGCCGTGGCCGTTCCCAGGAACAAACACGACATCTCAGCCATGTCGTTTCTCCACTGTTTTTGCGCGCCGACGGCCGTTGAGTGTCCTATTAGCCCCACCGCTGCACACATCTAAATTGGAAAATCTGAATTCAGTCAATCACTATACGTCTCAAGAATATTGAAAACTCCAAGATAACAATTCATATTCTCGTTAATGATGGTTTACTAGTACCTCGAAAATTAGAGAGCCGAGGTAGACACGATAACAAATGAGAGCTATCTTCTTCTTGCATTTTGTGACATCCGCATAGCAGTCTAACATGTCACCTCCATTTGGACAAAGGCACGATGTACAAATCCCGATGATCCCGGTCACCAGCCCCCATGAACACGTGAAGGTTGCCGTTGAAAGAATTTCCGAACCTGATCATGACATGCATAGCTCAGACGCATGGTGCAAAACTTCTACAGTACGTCATACGAGAATAAGATACGAATAAATACGAACTGCAGAATCGAATATTATACCGTGCGAATACAGTACGTCCGAGAATCGTATGCTAGACATTCATCATTAATCGAACAGTGAGGGAAACGAGCGTACTTTCTTTGTGCTTAAGCTGAACAGTTGATACTGCTGCGTACTGTAGATAACAACAAAAAGTTTAATTTCAGCCCATACCCTATCCTGAATTATGAAAATCGCATACTTCATTTAAGATACAACGAAGAATAATAAAACTTAAGGAAGTTTTCTCACAACCGGTCTACTGTGAAGTGCTCATTTACAGCACTGATGGTGTGGAGTCCTAAACATAAACAAAGAACACTATAAGCAAAATTGCAAACACTTCAAAGTTCAAACCACCATAAACAGGAAACACAAAGCATTTCGGTAGCGCGACCGCCGACCACGCTTGCATGCTTGATTACAATTCTAGATAATCGATCATGACTCTCCTATGTCGAGAGTATGCAAGAACAGGTTAACTGCAATATTAAAAGTTTACATAATTTAATTTTGTTACATGTAAGGCAAAAGCTTAGACTTTTTTATTATAGTTCTATAACTTTTGTCGGCTTTCCGCTTTTTCCCCCTCCTCTAACGTAACTTATTATACTTAGCCGTACACGACGTATACTACTGGGAACTGCTGCATAAGCGTTAGTGATCCGTTATAAAGGTATAATTAAAATATTACTCGGGAACTACCGACATTGTTATACATTTTCGAGCAATGTGCGAACACTTTGTTCACACTGGAACAACCTCGTAACCAAATATTAAGCAGCCCGTAAGGACGAGTGCATTATCAGTCTAAAATCTGAATACGTGATAATATTATTATTACCAATGTTTTGCAAAGTTTTGTGGTCCATACCATAATCTTGTTCTACGCACCTTCGTGTTGAACCCGAACAACAATGAGCATGGCTGTTCCGAAAAGCGTTAATGCACAACCGGAATGCAACAGCAGCAGTTTAGGTTTCCTTTCTTGATAATAACGTTTTGCACTGTTTCCATGAGCCAGCGGTGCAAAACTGACCACCACCACAGCGTTAGCTGAGGCATTGAGCAACTGATTGATCATAGCTGACGGTGTTTAAAAAAGCCTGTTACCGGACAAGATATTTTCTCGTACGATCACCGTTTATGAAGAAATAACCACTGCAGAATGCACATGTTCCCCATTTAGTAAAACAGACTAAATCTGAAAGCGACTCCAAGCGCCGTTTTAATCGTGGCAAGGAGCACAGCGTCGGCAACCGCCAAGGCCTTTAAAATCCATAATCAAGTTAAGCACGAATCGTTGATTTCTTTGGATTCTCCGGATAATGTCAGTAGTGAGCCTTTTGAATCACAACAGCTCATACGTACATCTCATAGAACCCACAAAGCACTGCATTGCAGTTATGAAACAGGCGTGCGCTTCCATGAAATATATGGTACTCATACATACTTGGAAGCTGGGATATTATTCTGTGTGTGTTCATGCCGGTAGTAATCGGCATGAGTATGTCGTCGGCCCACTGGAGTTGGTGCAAATGCAGCTGCACGGAAAATGTAACGTACAGATAGCGATCGTTACGGGTCGATAGCGATGAACAGCGTACCATCAATAGAACATTTCAAGGGTAGTTGGTTTACGCACAGATTGCAAGAACAGAGCCGCAGCTGAAATTCTACTGTATTTGCCGCGAGAAAATCTAGCACGTAGCCACCTCGAAATATTGAATTAACCATCGCTCTACAAACAATGCGGAGACTCAGCTGCTTACTGTGTATTTCCTAAAATGATAAATTCAAAATGATGCTTCCTGCAGGTTCGTGCTGAACCGGTAAAACAAAAACATCATGATTCCGCCAGGATGCCATCATTGCCATGCGATGTACACAGCGCACGTCTACTGTACAATGTATATGGAACTGCACCATTATTCCAGGACCAATTTCACCGCAAAGTCAGTTAAAGCCAAAAGATTCGTTGCTGCTGTTAGCTCAAGTGCGCACCAGGCATCGGTTTTTATCCGCAGAACACATGGTGCTGGTAGCTTGTTACGTGAACCAGCCATGACCTCCGTTGACGCTTCAGTGACCGACGCATGGCACTCTCATCGATAAGTCCGAACCACTGAGTGGTCGGGGGAAAAAGTCCCCCACAGAGATCCTAAAAACTCTGCGAAATCCGAAACCAACACCAACCCCACTATTAATAGTGCCACCTGGACCAATACCGGTTACTGTCAGTACAAATTCGAGTACTGCATCGGTTGCCGTGGCGCAGTTAGGTGCCTGGTGCCTACCAGTAAAGGCCAATGTACTGAGCATCGTGCTTAGTTTGGCCACGAGTTCTAACGTTAATCTACAGTGCTGGTCCGTACCCAGCATTTGTCAAATCAGCGTTGGTGGCGCTGGTAGCGGTGCGTGTCAGTTCTAAAATTCCACTGATTTAATTAGCGTTTTCCACCTAAGTTCTGGTAGTCTTCTGCGTTACAACTGTGGCACAGCCTTTTGTTTTTGAACGTGAATACAACGAACACCCATCAGAAGAGTCAGGGAAAACTTTCGACCGGAAGGAAAGAGCTTTTGTTATGCGGAGACCCCGAATATTTGAACAGCAACTCTACAAATGCACATAAAAATGACCAAAATTTATGATTCATTTATTATTTCCTTGAATCTTGTAATCTTGCCATGCGAACCTAAGCTCCGAAAATGAAATTGAGGAATAAAAACTACGAAAAACATTAAAATCTATGCCGTTGTACAATGGTGCTAAGCAGTGAACTACATACCGTGCTTTAATACTCCGCAAGAGCATCCTCAAGGTATCTTGGTAATCGCAAGCAACAAAAGCTTCGAAAGCGCCACAATCCCGAATCTCCTAGTAACAGCTCATGTGTTGTCCTAGTCTCCTAGATAAGAAAACGAACGTATGACAACTTCGCGGTAATTTCGCTGTGGGAAATAACATGATTGTTACAATCTACAAAGCTGGAATTACAATCGTGAAGCGCATATTTCGAGTCCGTTTCCAAATAATATTGCGAATTTTGCGCGGACAGACTAGCCTTAGCTTACGTGTACCCATAATTCTCAACGGGACTACGCACTTGATTTGTAGATATGTCATAATAACTATGACAGTTACTGTCTTATTTTTACGTTTGCGGTGATCCGGCTTTAGTACTGTTCTTAGTGTTCTCCGCCATCAACGTCTTGGTTGATGCGTTTACCGAATTTCGTCGTGCGGTTGCGAAGCCATGGAACGACGACAAGCCGCGTATCAAAACCTTGTTGACGGTGCTTTTAGTAATGATAATGACAATCTGCCTCTTGATTTGCACTCAACGCCCACGACGCTCGGAAGACCTCACGCAGGCGTTGCAAAGGCAGATCGTGCCATTTACAGCCCCAGATCCGACCGATCGAGCAAGACCGGGTCTCCTTTTCTCGAACTTACTGCACATCGATCATTGTCGTCGGTCAGCGTAACCCTGGCTAATCTGTCCATTGAGGAGCGCAATTTCCTCGTGCTAGTCGAAGACGGTGATGTTTCTGCTGTGGAAAGATTTCTTAGGGTCAGCGCCGTAGATCCTCCTTAATACATTCATAAATCCTCACTGAATACTTTTGCACGCAAATGCTGCTCTTTGCGATCTCAATTTGTTTCCTTCGTAGACAAATTCAACCTTTTTTTGCTGAGAACATATGACAATATACGGTTACACATATAATAAATCTTATTTTGTTGCGCAACGTCCAGACGAACTTGATAAGGAGCCCATGGCTTTCGCTTTCGTAGAGTCATCCCAACACCAACGTAAACTGTCGCGACATCCACGGAGTTGGGGCACTTCGCCGAGCAGTTCGTAATGAGAACTTTCAAATGATTGGGTTTCTCCTAAGTATTCCTCATCTTTATGTTGGAGAAAATCTGCTTAACGCAATCGAATTAGGGAATACCGAAATCGTAACTCTGCTGCTTGAAGGACTCCGGTGAGTAATACCATGAAAATACCAAAAAGCTTCTGCCGATTGCGTTAACAACTAACCTGTGTCTTGTGCAGAGAACGAGACGAGCAACTGGAATTCAAACCGATTCCCGATAGTTCCGACTTCACTGCAGACATTTCACCGCTGATGCTGGCCGCACACCTTGGTACTTGATAATTATGCAAAGTACAAACGAAGCTATATGGCCCTTATGAGCATCGAACTAAAGTTGTTTGCAGATAACTTCAACATGGTGAAACTACTTGTTGACCGAGGACACAAGCTAGTTCGTCCACATCCGCCAGGTTGTATGTGCGGCCGCCTGGAATGCAGTGGCAGCAAAGGGAATCTAATGGCGTTACTGGAATACAGTAAACATCGCTATAACGCGTATAGAGCATTGTGTAGTCCAGCTTACATCACACTAAGCAGCAGGGATGTTCTTAAAACCTGCTTTAAACTCTGCGGGGAGCTAGCTAGTTGTGCATCCAAAGAGCCGGAGCTCCTGTAGGACTACATTGTTTTTTTTAAATAGTGCGTGAAATTCACTCATTTTTTTGGTTAATTTGTAGACAGAAATACAGTGAGCTTGAAGAGCGCCTAAGAAACTTTGCCAAAGCAATTTTAGAAGAGTGCAGTACCACCGACGAAGTTGAGCTTATACTCAAGCAGCCCCACCAAGGTGCGCCAGTTGGCTGCACATATCCGCGGATTTATCTTGCCATTCAGTGCCGGCAAAAGGAGTTTATCGCTCATGAAAACTGCCAACAAGTGCTCCGGGCTGCATGGCTGGATCATTGGCAAGACTGGCGTGGAATGTCGTTTTTAGCAAAGTTATTCCGGATCATAACCAAAATTGGTTTGTTCCCGGTTGTGACCGCTCTGTATCTTGTAATGCCGCATCCGCCCGCTTTTGTGGAACGTTACATGCGCCCGCCTATCCATCGGTACATCGTCAGTACAACGTTCTACTTGCTCTTTCTCCTGACGCTGTTTATCGAGACCAACCATGACAGAGATAACGCGTACAGAGGCGCACCGCGCTCTGGTCTGGAGGTGTTAATTGTTCTATATATCGTGGGTAATTGTTGGGAATTTTCGAAAACTTGGCAGAATCAAGGATCAAAAACATTTCTGGCTGTGTGGTGGAACTGGTATGAAGCGTTGAATCTGGCATTATTTTTCACCACATTTTCCATCTGGTACTGGGCGTTTTGGAAGGCAAGAACTTCGCCGAAACTGCCGCGAATGGAGTGGCCATGGAATGAGCCGGTACTGATTGCAGAAGGTCTGTTTGGATTTGCAACGATTCTGGCTTTCGGCCGCTTACTCCAGATATTTCGGGTAACTGAGTCGGCAAGGAAAGACACTCACGGCACCGCTATGATTAGATGCTGTAGAAATCAAATATAGCTTTTTATTTCTTGAAATGTATACATACTCAACAAAAAGATATGCAATTATATGAAAAACTTATCCCATTTGGCATGAGCGGGTACAGCAGCCAAAATCAGGGATGATGTAGCAATTAAGTGCATAACGATACTTCTGCCAAGACTGGTAGATTCGCGGTCTTTCTCCTTCCAGACTGCGTACTCTGAAAAACGCCTTTCCTGCTATGCTCAGGTTCACCTTGAAATCAGACACCTTCAGTTGAGATGCAATTACAGATAATGTTTTGCCATTGCCGCAGCCGCCATGATGCAAACATCGGCCGACATTACTGTTAAGTGTAGAAATCGCTACCTGACTTTCGCGTTGTTCAGCCGCTATGTGACCCAAACACCCCTATGTGCATGGTACAGGGATTCGATGCGCAACGTCAGCTAGTTATCTTTAGATCCGGCATTATTAACGAAATATGAATGAAAGTGCTCTCCTGTGCGATTCTGCCAACAGGGATCTGGCGTTAGGCACCGCTTGTTAAAGAGATAAGCTTTGCCGGTGAAAGTGTATTTCGTTCCTCGGATTTCAAGAGATTTCAAGAACATTGAGCGGGAGAGTCGCCACAGACCGAAAACTTAGTTGTATGTATTGTTAAAGTATGATAAAGAGCCATGCAAATCCGGAACGATTTTTAACTTCTCGTGATTGTGAATCTGGAATTTGGCTGCGCCTTTAATTCCAGGCCTTTATGCAACGCACTTTGAAAAAGAAGCAGATTACCTTTGACCGATTACGATTTGAGATTACGATTTGACCTGTAACACAGTTGATCTTTTACGAACTAACGGGTTTGTTCGCTGAAGCCCTTTTTTTACTGAATGTTATCAGCGGTGGGCGCTAAAGGCGAGTTTCACCCAATGGGTAGTTAATAACTGTCACGGAAATCAGGTTCAATTGTTGACACCGTTTTAGAATGAAGCTGTAACCATTAATCGACTTCTAGAATGTTTTTAGCATGCAAATCAAACAGCAGAGTCCATGGCGGCCCGATTGAGTGTCTTTCCTGGTGTATGACGTTAGCGTGCAACTAAAAGGTAGAATGTATTGTTGTAGATCGACAGGACGCTCGGACCACTTTTAATCTCGATTGGAAAGATGTCGTTTCAAATGGCGCGCTTTTTTGTTGTTTACTGCTGCGTTATGCTTTCATTTGCAACTGGCCTGAACCACTTGTACGAAGCCTATGAAGGCCAGGTAAAAACGCATGAATTTTCACAAAGCCGCAAGAGAAAACGTTCACAGCTTTGTGTGATGCAGGTCCGCGCTAATCCGGACGGTACCAATCTTACACAAAGTGATGCCTTCATGACCTTTCCGTTAACCGGCAAGACGTTATTTTGGACACTGTTTGGCCGAGCCCCAGGCGAAGCCACTGATGTCGTTATTGGGAATCGCTATGCGAACGGGACTATTTGGAAAAACTTTGCATTTCAAGAGCATTCTTTTACACAATTTTGTGGATACATCATCTATGGAATGTACCATGTTGTTGCCATTTTAATGCTACTGAATACCCTGATTGCTGTCATGGTATGGCGATCTCTCAAGCTCGACATGTCTTTGTCCGTGTTTTGTGTGTAACAACACGGTTGGTATTTTAGTCAAACACCTTCCAACGGGTTGTCGAAAATAGTGATATGGAATGGAAATTCGCTCGCACGCAGATCTGGATAAGTTATTTCGATACTGGATTTGTCCTGCCATCTCCGTTTAATTTGATGCCCAGTTTGAGCGAAGTCAAAATCCTTATCAAGAAAATTTTAAAGAAGGATGAAATAGATCTGAAAGTAGCTGTTCATCAAAGACGAGAGACAGCACGGTATGCTGAGCTGCAGGCTCGATTGATCCAAGCCGTTTTCGCCCAGATCGAAAAAGAGAAAGCCACCGACCAAATAGCAGAGATGCAAAAATCACTGTTTAAAATTATGCAAAAGCTCGATATAACTTGAACCCGGCTGCTGGTTCATACTCGGATCATCAGTGGTGCACAGCACCGGTGTTACCATACATGGTACAAAAGTTGATGTCATCTCCATAGTCTATAAATTCTCTTTCATTCACCCGTTTTAAGCATTCACTGAGGTTCTCGGCTCGTGTCATTAGCGACAGGACATCCATTTCTTCTAGTTCACCGAGGTTAGGCAGGTTACAAGGGTGACGTTCTGGCGAGAAGAATCGCAGCGAATCAAGTTGGCATGACCTTCGATTAATGAATAAACAATCTGAACCTTCTGATGAAAATGGTGTCCTGTATGGCTTCCTGGAATAACTCGTAACCGACGAGGAAGACTTGCACAACCACATTGCGCTGGCCATGCGCTGAGATAACGCCCGACCTGACAGCGATTCGCGATTTGTAGTGTCATCTTCGTGGGTATCCGTAGGGGACGGACCATTAGCGACTGACGCGAGATGTTGCGAATGACTCGGCAGATCAGCGGATGCGTTTGACTTATCCGGGGTAACGTCTATGCCACCTGCACGCTCTCCAGCGGCAGATTTGGCTGCTTGAATGTCTGTTTTGAGCTGACGGATTTCGGCATTTTGATTGTCGATCAGGTGTTGCAGTTCGGTATTGCTAGCTAATCTTGGAAGTCCCGCAGTGTCTAAAGAAAACTAGAAGTCGTAACAGAACAAAAGCCGCGTTAGAGGGTACCTTACCGGTTGACCTTGAAACAGTCTCAGTTTTAGGTTGCTGATTGGTTAGCAAAATGTCACTGGTTCCTGTTGCCGCTCTTCGCGAAGCTGCGTCGCTGTCTTTTGGATCAGTGGGCAGTTTAGCCGTGGAATCTTCATTAGATTCTGTAACGAATATTTGCGAACTGCAATAATTCACTTCGAAGCTGCAAGTACCGAAGTTACCAGGAAATCTTCCGGCAGAAAGAATGTCTCGTTGCTGCAGCTGCCGTCTTAGCTCGTTGATTTCATTCCGACTGTCTTTGATTTCGGTTTGTATCTGCGCTAAATGATCCACTGTATGCGTGGTTTGGCTTGTCGCGTGTTGCCTGTTCTGATTAAGCATTTCTCTGCGATCTGAAAATTAAAACCTTACAATCATAAGACATATCCAAGGCTTGAAACTTAAATTAGAAGCGTGGCCAACTGCATGAAAGATACCATGTTCTTCGCGTAGTAGTTTAAGCCTTTCTCCTAGGCTGTGACGCGGAACCTTTATCGAATTTGATTGAGGCGTCACTTCATCCATTCGCCCGCTTGACCGGCGGTCGTTTGACTGCAGTTCGTTGATCATTTCTTCCAGCTGTTTAATCTCCAGTGCTTGGCTTCGAATGATTCGCTGCAAACCATTTGTGCGTGCATGCGTTCCCGAAAGAATGGTATCCGCTGGTTCTTTGCCAGACTTCGGTTGAGTCCGGTAATCTCCTTTTCCGGGCAATGCTACCCTTTCATCCCTACCTAAAGAAATAAACCAAGGGTTATCGTTTCTATAAGATCTATCTTCTGATCGGTTTCTGAAATTGCTAGTGATCTTTTTCGAGTCTCATACACACCTTTGCTCTGCCGGCTGTTAGGGCGAAGCGCGGCGAGTAATTCTCGTAGATGCCCTACTGCATGGCTTTGTTCAGTAACCGCCTTCAGCAGCTGGGATATCTGTTCCTGAATGCTCGATACCAGTTGTTCGGCGAAGTTTGGCTTCTTGGGTAGAGGAACCTGTTTCGCTCCTGTAACACAGAAACAACGCCAGTAAACAATTGCAACACTGTATTTCGCTTTGTGATTCTGTGATCAGCGTGGTCTAACGCTTGTTAGATAACCGCCTCGACGCTGTCTAGTACTAGAAACTTGTTTTAATCGTTACACTTCGAATTTGTCCATAGAATTTGCAGAATGGTATATAACATGCTCGGTTAAACACATTTTTGGCTGTTATTAAGAACGTACACGGTACCGGGAATGATTTATACGTGCATGCTCCAGAGATGTTAATTTTGCGATTCGCCTTATCTTAAAAGGTTTGAGCTGACTGAGCTCAGTGTCGCGGCGATTACTTGTCTTATATCGTTCAGCCGTAGTAGCTATGAAATATACCGCTATGAAGTCCAGGTTGTGTTGACCATGGAACGGGCTCCGGTCTGTTTTGTATATTTACGGGATGATCAATTCTATCCCGGATTTCCCTCAGAATCTCCACTAACCGATCTTGGTTTCGACTCTAAAACAGTATAAGCTGCATTCTAACAGCAAGGGCTCTGTATTTCATATTTGACGTATCAGCAACTAGAGTTACCGGGTATGCTCCAACACCGGGGGCAGAACTACGCCGCTTCCTGGAGAAACGGTGGCGACCATCACCGTCGATGTCATCCTGAAAAACACAAGATTCTGTTTATGATTCCATCGAAAGTTTTGCACTAAGTCGTACTTCGCTTTGTCTACGCGATGGGCTTGCCCTCTTCGTTCGTTTTAAAAGCTGCCTTTCTAATTTTCTTCGTTTTTCCATTTCTTCCTCCATGCGTTTCTGGAAGTCTTTCTGCAGCTGCGCAATTTTATCATGCATTTCTTCGGTTTTCCGTTTCAGTCGCTCGTTCTCCGCTTTGCACACTGCAAACTCTGTCAAGCATGCCTGTAGACGATCTTCGGGGATACCGGGGAACGTCTGGCCCTCGTGAACTTTCGGGATATTCTCAGTTCGGGCTTGGTACAACTTACTAATGAGCGCAGTCAGCTGTTTCTTTAGCACAGAGTTTTCTTCTTGGCAGCTGGTTAATCTCTTAATGCAGTCGCTCAGCTCCAGTGGCGGATTCGTTGGGACACAGCCGCACGAACGAGACCTGCTTGGATTCCATGCTTCCGGCGTTGTCCGGTTCTTCCCAGCATACACTGCTCGTGATCGCACTTCCCATGGCTCACGGAGATTAGGTTTCAACAATCGTTCAAGTTCTTGAAGCGTTTTTAAGTCGATATGATCGGGTTGACACGATTTATTCGCGGAGTTTATACGAATTTCTTTCAGTTCTTTCAACATTCGTAGAAGAAGCGCACCATGCTTCTGGTTTACTGAATTGTTTCGAGGCGTTGGAAGGCGTTGAGCTCGTTTCCTGCCTTCAGGGCGGAATCTTGGCTTTGCAGACTGGAGTCTCAGGTTACTATATAGCGCAGTAAGGTTATCGAGCTTACCGGCTATAGCCTTGAGCATTTCACCTTGCTGGCTGTTAGAAAGATCAGAAACGTCTTTGTGATCATTAAATTTTGGCGTTTCCTTCAGAGCATTCAGATCAATTGCTAGCCTGGCCAGTTTTTGTAATATTTTGTCAGCTTTTAACTTCTCCAATGCGTTTGCAGTACTAAACGTTTTGCGCATTCTCCTTCCGGAGCTCTTATTAAACGCGGCACATGCTGGGCACTGTCGGATTTTGTGGGCAACGGTTTTCCTCTCGGTTGTAGCTCTTAGACCTTTGGGAACATTTGGTTTTCTCACCCCACTTTTATTCAAACGCTCTCGGTCACCGTCGCGTTTTGGAGCTAACTTGTGTTCCAACTTTTGCATGCGGCGAAGAATTGTTTTGCAGTCCGAGCACTGGTTTTCTGCAGTCACGAGTTTCGCTGGATCTTGGTGTGGTGAAGGGTTTAATGGCTGCTGCTCTGGAACGGAACTACTCTTGAAAAATTTCATCAGATCGGTCCGCAATTTTCGAAGCTGCTTAATTATTTCAGCTGAATCTTTGTTTGATGCCGGTTCAGCGACTGATGAGGTTGCCTGTCGCTTCGGTGACAGCGATAACTTTCTTGGCTTCAGCTTTTGGCCCACATTCATGGAGCCGGAATTCGCGGAAGACGTACGAGGTCGCAGTCGTGATTCTCTTAATTTCGGACTCTGTGATACAGTGACAACGATAAGTTATGGTTCTGTTACTGGTGCCGGTTGGCACTTGATATTTGGTCCTTACCCTTGCGGTATGCAGCTGCTGTTTAGCAATCTGCCGTTTTAGGAGTGACATTTCTTTAAGTAACTGTTCTTGGTAAGTCGAAAAAAGGTGAGCGGCTTCTTCTACTGGCCGCATTGCTGTCAAAATGTCTGTCACTACGAAAGACTTCTCAGGTGCTCGAAGCTCGTTTAAGCGGGAATGGATGAAAGATTTCAAATCCTCGACTTCACGGTGCATCTGCTTAGCGACAAAGCACAAAGATATTGTTTATACACGCAACCAAAAAGTAAAAAACGTGAAAATCATTAGGCGACAATTCCTGCTGGTGTTTCGTACACTGAACAGTTTATCTCGCAGTATACCCCGCAGTTTATCCCACAGTACACTCAACACTCCGCAGGAATTGTCGCGAAATAATGTTTACGTACCAAAACGTGCAGTTGGAAACGTACCGCAGTTTTTGTCATGAAATCTGGTGATGAAACGCTGTACCCTTTCAACGGCATTTGCGCCTGCATCGGCACGGCTCTTGTCATATCCTGTGGAACATTATTCCTGCCGACTACAGCTTCGTTCAGCCTCTCTAACAATTTGATCGCTTTTTCCATCAGCTGCCTGATATGTGTGGTACCCGTTTTTGATTCCATTTTTGGCACTCTTTCTTTGCCATCCAAAAAGGCCAAGCTGTTAGAACGGGGTCTAGCCAGAGAAATATCTGCTGTCGATCCTTTACGGGATTTCTGTGATGCTGTCGGTACGATCGGACTTGTGCTAATGATTTTTCTTGTTGCTTGACCAGATTCGCCTCCATTTCTGGTATTGGTAATCGGAGTGCTGGTGCCGGCTTTAGGGTTTGCTTTCTTATCAGGGTACGACTGACCCGGCTGGCGAGACCCAGTCTTCAGTAAGTCTTGCAGCTGATCTAAATACCCTTTGAAAGATTGAAGCATTTCATCCATATTGTCCTGCTGTCCGGCCTGTTTTGCTTCCGCTAGGTTTTCTGGGCTTTCGATTCCCTTAGAAAGCCGAGGTTCTTTCGGCGATGCGGATGACAGGGCTCTTGATTTTAGGTAATCACCTTCCTGCCTTCTTGGTCGTATTATTGGTTCTTCGTTCACGGAGTCGCTTTCCGTAATATTGCCGTTAATCACGTCCGGTTCGGTTTGCGTTCCTTTGCACTGCAGTTCAGTTCCAGGCTGCATATTAGTAGATTCTGACTGGAATGATTCACTAGTGTCGCGCCCAGCCATCGTATCCGAAATGGCTTCTGGGCTTGCATTTTCAGGTGGGAAATTTATCTCATGCGGTTGCATAACGTCCAGGTTATCTTCTGATACCATATCAAATGCCAATTCCGCCTCGGATTCCGATGGTGCGATCAGAGGGCTGCGGCTTCGACCGCTGACCACACTGGGTAAAGAAAGAGGTTGATTGTCAGTATCCTTGTCTTCAGTCAAGGATTCATACAAAGATGGTTCTGAAACTGTGGTAGGATATGCGGTTGTGCTTTCCGGACTATCAAGTCTTTCAGGTGATAAACCATTATGAAATATTAGAGAACTGGTGGATCTTTTACTTCGAGAGGATGTGTCGTTTTGCTGTTCGCCCTCGTCATCAGTTTGTTGGGAATCGTCAAATCGGATGTCCTTTGGAACGGTATTGCTTCCACTCCTTTTTAGTGGCACATATCGGTTTGAAGGAACTTCAAGAGATCCATTCGAATGTGCATTGCCTAAGCTACCATGTACACTTTGAACGACGTCCAAATTACTGATGTCCGGTTGGTCAGAGTCAACATTGACTAATCGGTGTTTCTTTGTCGGTGCCTTTCTGTGCTGTTTTCCCGTTATTATCTCTGGACTATCGGCGATTTTATGATAATCTGGAGCACTGCAGGTATGACACGTCTCGGCAGTGTCTGCTGGCTGACTGTGCTGGGAGACATCCGGTTCGGTTTGCTGAAGCTGTTCAGTAGACAAACCGGGACTACTCGTAATCGCCGGAGACACTTCAGAGTCAGTGGTGGAACGCGAATGGCTCAACGCATAAATCGGCTTCCCGACGTGTGGACTATGAATCAAGAAAGCACCATTTGCTCAGGTTCCCCATTACCCTTTGTAAATCAGTTACAGATGCTGATTATACTCTATAGATTATGCTTGCACTTACCTTTCTTGGTAGCGTTGATGAACATGCTTTGGATAGTGATCGGTATAAGAAGGCGAGATACTGGATGTCAGACTACGAGTAGTCTGAGAACTATAGTCTTTTGGACTGTTGTCTTTGCTGTGGTAGCGTTCTGCAGGAGCAGTTGGGCTACAGAAAATTGTTTCAGTGGTCAAGGTTACAACAAATATCTGCGCTTGGTACCGATCTCCATACGGAAGTCTCGGATGATTGGAAGATCTTCCAGAAAAATCGCTATGATGTCCAACTTGGGTATAGTCACCCCGGCTTGTCTAGGAAGAGAGAAAAAAGATGCAAAACTAGAAAAGATTTACCTGTAAACCTTATCTGTAAACCTTTGTATCTGCTTGAGTGAAATCTTGGCTTGTACTAAACGGCTGTCTTTTCGGTTTTTGACCCTGATCCCGAACTCTGTCTGCAGACTCTGCATGAGCAGGAAACATATGTTGGCTTCCTCCATTTTCGCACAGCAAACATCTGCAAGGAAAGTGAAGCTTTCTATAAGTAAACAATGAATTAACCATTTCTGTACCTTTTACTTTCAGAGGGTATGCGCTGCTTTGCCTTTTCGTCATCGTTCTGAAATAGTTTTCGTCTGCAGTTGCATACTGAATTTTGGTTGGCGACACTTTTTCCAACGTACGCCTTGTTCTCGGGTCTCCAAAAGGTCAAGAAGGCGACGAAGGTGCTTGTTTACATTTGTAACAGACTGGCGCAGATTTCGCAAATCCCACGACAGGCTGTAGAAATGTCAAATGTGATGAGACGCCAGGGACAAGTATTATGGTCAACCATTACTTTTCCTGACCATCCCGGTGCAAGTCCTTCGTTTTTGTGTGTGCGGTGGTATCAAAGTTGTTCCTGACTCTGTCAATTTCATGGATGATGCCTCTGCCAAAGACACCGCTTATAGCGATGAAATCAAAGAATGTTGGACAAAACTCTCACTTTGTATCATGACAAGCCTCCTGGATGCTTTGCACCAAGTTATTCCTGTTTGATTTTGTGAATCGTGTTGAACTCTGCGGAAAAAAAACAGTTTCTTCGCACTCAATAACGTGAGACACTGTTATCGTCGAAGCGATCGATCAGCGCAATAAGGTACAAGAATTACCGAAGATGACCTTCGAGAAACCAGAGTCTTAGACGGAGCGCTTCCGCTCTCGCCATCCTTTACGACCAAAGAAAATTGATAGTTTCCGCAGCCACCCAGTTCTTCCAGCTCCTGCCTGGAAAGTACATGCTCCAGGCCATGTATCTCGAATTCGCCCCTGAAGAAGGTCGTGCCTTTTTGTCATACCCATCGTCTTGTCACAAGACTCTTGTGTACTGTGAAGAGGCTGGTACCTGTCCGGAATATAAGAACTCCCGGATCGACTTCCCATAGCACCGTAACTGGCAACAAAGTACTTGTAGAGGTAACCTTCGTCAGTCCGCTGGTTTATTGGATATCACCCCCATGTTGGCTCGCTGGTGGCTGTGCACAACGTGGTCCTTGCAGAGCCTTCGTACCTATATGAGGGATTTTAAAACGTATAAATGATGAGCGGAAAACATTCCATACATTCAGTATGAACAAGGCCATAGTAGGGATGCCGGCACGCTCGCTTTAAACTCTACGGCGCACGTGGGTTGATAGCCCGCGATAGAGAGACCTTCTCGGCATTATGACTGACGGATCCTATCAATCACCTTTCGAAGGCGACGGGACGTGACTGGGTTAATCCATCCACTTTGAGCGTTACGCTTCAGTACTAACTTTATCGATACTTCAGGGTGTTGCCATCGAGATTATTACGTCATAATATGGAATATGTGGTCAGATATACCAGTGTGTTACGCATAATTTACGGCACCGTTAACTCGCAGTGACGAAAATAGTTTTTCGGTTCTGCCCGCAGAAGTAGCCGGGATCGTGGGCATAATTACTGGTGCCTAGTAGCCCCGCCGTTTCATTCACAATCTGGGTTGTCCAAAATTTGTTTTTTTCTGTACAAACTGCGCATTTACATATACACGTCATACCAGGCGGCAGGCGGCATAGTGTTTCACTTATACAAGTCAACTTATGAAACATAACATGCTATAAAGCGTCGCGCACAACTTTTTGACGAATCTTCCACCGTAACTAACAAAACAAGGGTCCAAATTCCAACCTGTTCAATACAATACTGTATTGCGCTTCGACAGAACTAAACAGTTCCGAATATCGTTTCATTCCGAATACATTCTTTCCTCTGTTTGCCCTTATCCAGTATTCTTTAGAGGCAGGCGCACTATTTGCCGAAGGTTTCGAAAATTACCGGTGTCCCGGGAAAAACAGTTTGACCTGTTTAGACAAGGAAAATGGAGGAATAGTCCTGAAATTCGGCAGTTTCACACTGTTGGCCGGTAACGGGACGTTGTTCGCACACTTGTGTGAGTTTGTTACAATAAACTTGAGGATGTTGTAATTTATATCGATGTTTTCGGTGTCGAAATAAAGGCGATACCCGCACTCTCGTGTAACGTTTTAAAGTGCGCAACTGTTTTCTTTTAGCCATGCTATGAAACTGAGCACAAACTGGCCTTAATTAACGGTCGGTGATCACTGTCGGCCGGCGTGCCGATTAGACATCGTTGAGCCGGTTATCATAATTAACGATAGCAGTCTACAGATAAGGGGCGCTAAATCTTTGCCTAGTCATAGAAATGCTCTCTCGCTTTCATAGAAATGTTTGCAGTTTAGTTTTCCACTTTCAAGTGGAAGTATAGGATCTGAGACGAAGGCGAACGATTCGTAATTGTAAATTAATAAAATAACGGTTTGGAAACTTTCCTTCTTTCTTCCAAATATTCACCGGTCAATGGGGTTATCAATATGGCTGTCGTTGCAAGTTTTCTTTCGAAAGCAAGATCCGTTAAAACTATGTTTAAGAACTGGAGAGTTTATTTGTTTATTTTGATACCCTTGCTGTTGTTACCAGTTCCGCTTTGTTTGGGTACAACGGTATGTACATATTTGTTGTGATGACTTATCAAATTAACGAAAGATTCTGTTAACGCTCCATATTTTGCATAATAATCTCTGCTAATCACGAGCTATCCTTTATGAATAACTTTTTGTCTATAGAGATCGCCGCAGTAGTATGTACTCCGTACTATTATGTACCGTTCTATGCAGTTTCCAGAGCTTAACTCTTTTAGGCAGCAAAAGCTGGATATATCCTACTCATCTCATCATCTTTTTTGGTTCTGGAGATTGTCCCAATGTCAGCGACGGTGCTGTTTTCCTTATTCTTAATTTCGGCCACCGGTCTGCAATCCACAATGGAAACAGCTCGTTCATTTGGCTCGGTATGATCATGTCGTAACATTTTGACAAAGCAGCGCAACGTGCAGAATTGGTGCTTATATTCCGTTAGTAAATTATTATTCACCGCTTTATGCAGGACACCATGTTTATGTTCACCGCAGTACTGATACTGGCCATCTCCATCGAAGAGACAAAGCTGCATGACAGACTGGCGTTGCTAACATTACGCGCTATTGGCGTTAGTGAATCCAGGTAAAAACCGTTCACGATTTGTTCCGTTGTACTGAAGAAAATGGCATTTATTCACGGAAATGTTGTGTTTTAGATTGATTTTAGGGTTTCTTTTAATCTGCGGTATTTTGTCCATGTGGATGTCTAACACAGGTAAAAGTAAATTACCTTTTTGTTTTTGGCATCCGAACTGAAATTTCATCAAACTTGAATACGCTTCTAATGTTAGCTTGTACACTGATGATTCTACCGATTGCAATGGCCGTTTCGGAAACCCTGTCGGACAACGAACCCGATGGCACTTCAGCCGCTGCAAAAGTTGACGAGTCGTTCAAGATCTCGGCCGAAGAAATTGTAGAACTGACGCACAAATCAATCGAGAGCGAAGCGACCGTTTTTGTTGATGTCGTAACCGCAGGAACGGAAACAGCTGACCAACAGGAAAGAAAGCAAAGCACCGCATCGAAAAGTAAATCTCGAATGCCGGCCACCCCCGTCTCCAAAGCGTTACAGTTGGCTATAGCGTATGCTGCGAATATCGGTGGAATGGCAACCCTCATCGGCGCGTACCCAAACATGGTTTTCAAAATGACTATGGAAAAGTAATGGACAATTTTTCAAACAGTCAGATTTGCTTCATCGGCTAGTTTCTCGTAGGTTGTACGGTATGGACACCGGGCTCAACTTCTTATCGTACTTCCTTGTTTGCGGTCCAATGTCCATCTGTTCTCTGCTCCTCACCTGGGTCATCTTTTCGGCCATGTATATTCCTAACTGGCTGTGCTTTTGGAAGAGGAGAAATGCTCCAGAGCAGGATTATTCGCTACGGATTAAAGCGCTAAACAAGAAGATCAGTCAACTGGGCAAAATGACGTAAGATCCCAAAGTTCGTTCATAAATAATACGGTTGTAATGTATGATTTTCAGGCAGGCGGAGATTACTGTTCTGGTGTTGTTTTCGACGGTCATCGTTTTATGGTTGACAAGAGACCCCAAAATATTTCCCGGCTGGAAAGTGATTCTTCCTCAAAAGTAAGTTAGTATCGTGGAGTGTTTCTTTTGGAACAATGTGTTATAGTCAACAGCAGAAAATCTTTAGACCTTGTTGCCCAATTCTCGCAGTGTGGCTTCCGACTCGCTCCCGGCGCTGTTTGCTGCTGTGCTGCTCTTTGTGATCCCCCGTGATTACCACCAGTTTTGGAATGGGAATTATACGCCAATTTTATTCTGGAAACAAGTAGCTTTGAAATTTCCATGGGAGCTGCTTCTGTACGTCGGCGGCATCACCACAATAACCGACGTTGCAAACGTAAGGACTAATAATTGCAAAAGGATATCTTTCCCGCTAGAAACTTAAAATCTTCTGTCTTTTAGTCATCTGGCCTTATATCCTCTCTGGGAAAAACTGTTCCAGATTTGACAGCGGTCCCGCCCATTGTCACCCTTGCCATCATTTGTATCATCGTGTCAGCGTTGACTGAATGTATGAGCAATTCTGTCATAACGTCTATATTGCTCCCAGTGTTAGCCAATGTGGTATGTATCCAAGTTTCTTCTTCTTGTTTATTTGTTATACGTAATCGGCTGTTTTGCAGTCGGAAGATATGAAAATCAATCCCGTTTACCTAATGTTGGCCGTGGCCATCTCCAGCCAGTTTGCATTCATGCTGCCGATCTCCGCGTTTCCTACATTAATTGTTTACAATTACGGAAATGTATCCATTGGAGAAATGGCACGATCGGGCATTGGACCAAAGATAGCTTGTCTAGTCTTTCTGATTCTCAGTCTGGAATTTACAGGAGGACTCGTTTTTGATATCAAAACGTTTCCCCCCTGGGCCCAAGCCAGATGGGCTACCAGGACTTTTCAAAATCTGACCATTACTTTACCAAGAAATGGAACAAATGTTTGAAACAAAGAAGAATACGAAATGCGTACGAGGCAACAAAATAAGCGAAATACGAAACAAGATGAGGGCCCCAATAAAGTACGCGGCACTGACAGAAACAGACGACAAAATGGCACTAAACAGGACAATTTCTGACATCTTATCGGCGATGATGTACACAAGCTTTCGGCATAGCTATCATCCTTCCATCGCCTAATCGCCATGGCACGTAATGCTGCTTGACAATGATGGGAACAACCTGAGCGGTATCCCCAAACGGTAGATCAATCATTTGCAATGGTCGAAATTTCTTCAACGGATCCATCTTGTCAGCATTTTTGGAAACTGGAACGTCCTTTGCAACATCGTGTACACTGTAGGCTCTGTGCCGATTCGGGAGTGACTGTTCATTCGACTCCATTGGATCGTGGCAGAATGCCGCGTAAAAGTTTAGATAAAAGGCTCGTAATATCCGTAACTCTTCATAGTTTACTGGAGCGGCCAGTTTAAAAACCTGCTCGCGGGAAACCTCCCCCACTTGGAAATGCAAGACAATGTGGGTTACTTGCCGCAGCCAAGGCTGGCATACCCATGTAATGTGTGACGTAAACTTGCGCCGTCTTTCGGTGTCTTCGGAATCCTCATCGTCGAGCAGGTTATACAGTCTGTTTCGCAGTTCCACGTATGCTGCTTCTTGGTAAGATTTCACAACGCGAAAAATCGCATGTAAGTGAGATGCCACTTTCGGATTCTGCCCTCGCTTTTGTATCACAGACAACTGGTTCAGTCCGGTGTTCTTCACGAAATCGCCACAAGCCAGATTTCGATGGTTGTTACTCGCACTTGGCGTCTGCGTATTCTGCACGGATGTGCTCTTCGCTTTAGCGATGTTTCGTAGCACTGCATATGTTCCGGTACTGTGGAATGACGAGTTAACCGTCCGTCGGGCGCCTTGGATCAGTGCTTTAACATCACATCCCTGATTAGATCTGGGAGGAACTAATCTCGGTTCTGAAAGAGACCGTCGGTGGATGAACTTGCGGGGTACCGGCGGATCCAGTTCCTCATCAGGATCGGGGTAGGGGAGGATTTCCGGCCGGTTAAGCCAGCGATCGGCATGGGGAATTCGAAAATACCCCCACCGATGTCGCTCTTGGTTCAGGGCGCTGGCGGGCATTTCGTCGTGCATCCAACTAATAATACTGCGGATTTTATCCTTTAGGAGGTACTCAGTGTAGCACTGACGAATTTGCACCATCTGGGCGGCATACATAATGGCGGGAATCCCTGTGTGTTCTATGAGGTACCTACAAGGCACACAATGTTTCAATCACAAAAAGATCAGAGTAAACTGTAGCGTGCTATAAATGCAATTACATTATATCACCTGCTAAGGGCCCACTGCAGTCTCAGCTTCTTCCCATATTCCATGGATTTTCCTTGGTGAAAGACTTTATTCGTATGGTCACCGTGAATAAGTAAACATAACGGAATGTTAGGTGCTTTATTACTCCCGTTCCATAATCGTTTAACGCTCATATCCACCTGATCGCACATGACAAACCAGTTACTGTGCCGAATGAGAACGATGATGCCTTTGGTGTTGCGGCGACCTAGGCGGACGCATAACTGTTGAGGAGTGGATTCCGTCTCGAATAAACGCCGGCTAACCACCATGACGTCGTTGAAGTCCTTGCGGGATTTAGTCACCTGTTTGACAGCTTCTTGCCGCAGAATCTCCAGCGCGCGATCACGAACACAGGAGTAGAAAGGAGCCAGTATGGTTAGGGTGCTCTCGCGTCCACACTTTATATCCATCAGCACACCGTTACGAGGCTTCGAAGAGCTTTCGCTTCGTGGACGAAAAGCCATTAGAATTAACAA
>JAQGAU010000009.1:0-69292 GCA_034698045.1 Paramacrobiotus richtersi
TTAGCACAACTGAAGCCAACGAAAACATTTATAAGCACAACGCAAGCCAACGGAAGCATTTCTAAGCACAACGGAAGGCAGTGGAACCATTTACAAGCACAACGGAAGGCAACGAAAGCATTTTTAGGCACAACGGAAGCCAAAGGAAGCATTTAAGGTAACACTTTCGTTTTGGCACCCCCTAAGCGTGCATTTTGTGCGCGTTTGCGCAACGGTAACACGACAATACTACGCCTTCTGTCCTTCTGTCCCCTAATGTCTTGTGCCCCGCTGCCCAGTAGTAGACTGCCGTGCGCGTTTGCGCAACGGTAACACGACAATACTACGCCTTCTGTCCTTCTGTCCCCTAATGTCTTGTGCCCCGCTGCCCAGTAGTAGACTGCCATGTGTATTAACGGGGTGTATAGCGGGTATTACACTGCGCACCACACCATTTTGCTGTATTGCTTCAGTAATGTAGTACCCTCTATATGTTGGGCTGTGTAAATCTCTGTCCTGCTGATCTCAGTATATTCACTGTTCATTGTATAGTGGCATATGTCTACCCCCTCTGTCCCACTGACCTTCGCTATATATCTACTGTCCTCTGCCTACTGGCTTGTGTACCCCATCTCTGCCCGGCTGACCTCCATATATTCACTGTTCCTTGTATAGTGGCTTATGTCTACCCCCTCTGTCCCACTGACCTTCGCTATATATCTACTGTCCCTCTGCATACTGGCTTGTCTGGCCCATCTCTGCCCTGCTGACCTTTGTATATTCAGTGTTCCTTGTATGGTGGCATATGTCTACCCCCTCTGTCCCACTGACCTTTGCTATATATCTACTGTCCCTCTGCATACTGGCTTGTGTGGCCCATCTCTGCCCTGCTGACTTTCATATATTCACTGTTCCTTGTATAGTGGCACATGTCTACCCCCTCTGTCCCACTGACCTTCGTTATATATCTACTGTCCTCTGCATACTGGCATGTGTGGCCCATCTCTGTCCTGCTGACCTTCATATATTCACTGTCCCTTGTATAGTGGCACATGTCTACCCCCTCTGTCCCACTGACCTTCGTTATATATCTACTGTCCTCTGTATACTGGCATGTGTGAGTCATCTCTGTCCCGCTGACCTCCGTATATTCACTGTCCATTGTATAATGGCATATGTCTACCCCCTCTGTCCCACTGATCTTCGCTATGTATCTACTGTCCTCTGTATACCGACATGGGGGATATTACTGAACATAATTACTAGTGAACTGGAGATTGCTGGTTTATTTCAGACAATATGGTGGTGTTGACTTGGAGTTCATATAGAAACTACAGTCGTTGACGAGTGCAGCAGTTTAAAGCTAGACGAATTAAATCAGATATCGGCTTCTACTATTTGCCGTACAAATTTCCATCGCGAAAAACGGCTATAACATGGCACGATTTGCCATTAAACTTCGAGTTTTTAACAGAATACATAGTTATAATACGTGGTAATATGTATTAAAATAAGCAAATACATACTTAGTTATCCATAGTAGTTATAATTTCTCATACAAGTTATAATCTTGCAACTTAATAATATTAAGGTCTGGAAGAAAGACGATGCTTTTTTTCTGCGTACGTAAAAAATTTGGCTAGGTATGTAACACATAAACATAAACATAAAAGCTTTATGACATAGCTCATAAACATAAAAGCTGTAACACATAACACATAAAGTCTTCACCACATAACCTAAACATGGTTTGAAGAAACTTATGTTTTGGCTGAAGTCCTCTACAAAAATTTTTAGTTCTTGTCAAAACATTGTCAACACATTGTCGAAACAAAAAATCCCCCAAAAGTGGTCATCGAGGGTATAGCCACACTGGTCTCTTCTAATCCCATTGGAATACCTCCAAAATGCCACGGTTTCAACGTGGCCAGGGTTCCGGTCTGCTCACCGGGATCTGCACCGCTGCAGAGTCATCAATCATCAATCGTAGCTTACTGAACTCCTAAATAGCTGATGCGTAGCATCACTCGCCCTTCCAAAATCTCTTCGGCTCTTTACCCAGGTCAGTGGCTTGACCTTAACCATCGTCGGAAGCTAGTACAAGGCGACCCCCACGTAACAACAGAATGGATCTGTGAAACATCGTCGTTGGAGGCGAAGAAAAACAGGCCGTCGGGCTGGGCGGTGCGGATTGCGGAATTTTAGCGTGATCTGGAACTAGTACTGGTTCTTGACGCTAACCGATGGTTTTGAACTACCACCTCGACGGATTGTTTCCGACCATTAATGACTCGGCAGCGGTGCAGATCCCGGTGAGCAGACCGGAACCCTGGCCACGTAGAAACCGTGGCATTGTGGAGGTATTCCAATGGGATTAGAAGAGACCAGTGTGGCTATACCCTCGATGACCACTTTTAGGGGATGTTTTGTTTCGACAATGTGTTGACAATGTTTTGACAAGAACTAAAAATTTTTGTAGAGGACTTCAGCCAAAACATAAGTTTCTTCAAACCATGTTTATGTTATGTGGTAAAGACTTTATGTGTTATGTGTTACAGCTTTTATGTTTATGTTTATGAGTTATGTGATAAAGCTTTTATGCTTATGTTTATGTGTTACATACCTAGCCAAAAAATTTCGGGGTTGCGCATACTTGTCCTGCCAGTAACTGCAGAGGTTACAAGGCATCTTCTCGTCATCAGCCTTCATTCCACATACGTTATCGTATCGTGAGTATCGTCAACCGCAAATCAGACTATATATCACACTATATAATTATTATATCATTCCGCAAAGCCTATGGCGCGTTTGAAAAATGAAGCTGGGTCTTGTTGGGGCGCCTTTTCCTTTGGTTCTACGAATCGGAAGAAGTACTTGAAAAGACGTTTATATAACAAGAGCCGATTTCACTTACCTTTCCTGAGCTTAAGAACCACGCACACCCTGCGGTCGAATGCACTAAGAAAACTCTCAGGCCACGAGACAGTCAGGCTGGACCACTTTTGCAAGAATTCGCTGTACACCTGTATGCCCTGTCGAGACTTGTTTATCGTGCCGTTGTATGTCAGCTGATTATAACCTTTCAACACATACATGTGACCGTATACGGCAGCCACTTTGAGGCATCGTCCAGGGCTGGGAAGATAATCTGCAACACCTGATATATAGATAATCTGCACAATAAAAGAAATATCTAAACGGACGCCCCCTGTGGGTATCGTTTCTTTGTAACGCTTTACCGTACCTCTGCACTGCCATTCGTTCGTCACCGGATTATAAGCATCGAAAGGTCTGACAAACTTAGTGCCTCCACCAGACGTAGTACTGGAACATATTCCTGTGACCTCTTTGACCTCTTCGCCCTGAATGCCCAACAGACTCGCTAACCCTTACCCAGAACATAGATCATGTCGTCTCCCGAACACGCGGAACAGTTGTAACGTGGCGCTGGCATTTGTGAGCACTCGGCCCACATGTCCATTTCTGGTTCATACCGCAGCACGCGCCTTGCCTCATGTTCTCCAGCCGAACCCCAAAACGTGAACGGACTGCCCGGGTGTACGACGTAGCCGAACTCGAACAGAGGCACCGGCAAATCGTTTGCTCTCTCCCAAAGGTTGGTCGATAGATTGAACCATTCCAAGGTCCTGTCGTTTATACCGCCCACGGCGTACATACGCCCAGCAAGAGCTATCACGGCGCCCCGGAAGTGGGTCAAGTGTGGGGGTGCCAGCATAATACATGTAGGGAGATCGATGTTGTAGCTGTACAGGACGGGGAACCCGCTCAGTTTGCCGAGAACGAATACATGGCGCCCAAGAACTGCGGTGCCAGTGGGGGTTACCCCCGTCCGGCATAGCGCCTAATGTGGTCAGGAGTCCATTGCGGGGTCGGATGCAGCTAACGGTCTGACCGAAACACAGAAACGCCTACGAGAACTCTATAACACGAAAACATGCTGCTAATTGATTCTCGTCGGATGAGACTCAACTAGCATTCGGGATTCCTTTTTAATAATTTATACGTTGATATTGAATAGTTTCCTTACCACAAGAGTCCCTTCGCTGCCACTTTGCAGAAGAAGCCGACTGAATACATGGCTGTACACTGCGATAGGGCCAAGTCCGACCGATAGCAATTTGTGTCCAAGCCCTGCGGAGTATTTTGGACATTCTTTGCAGCGTTTCTGGGGTAACTTTTCAAGCCGCATTCGACCGAAGACTTGTCAGGATGCCCACTGTTGTCCCATCCTACAGATTTCGTTGATAACAGTAAGGGGGTAGGCCTCGTTTTCATGCTTTCATAAACAGTGCCACAGAAACCGTTCCAGTGATCGATTGATGGCAGTATGCGCATTGTTCGAAAGTACTCAAGCCAGTGTACGTTCTCGCATAAACAGATTGGAATTAATCATAAAAGAACCGGTGAAATTTGGCATGGAATTTGATCTCTCGTGGACATCTATACTAAGAATTGAAAAACTGGCCAAGGCCTTTTTTATAAACTTTATAAACTGGTCAAGATAAACTTTATTTATCTACCGTAAATTGTGTCTTCTATATTTTTATTCATTAGCAAATCATTGCAGGTGTTCACAGTATGTATTAGTTATAATGGACAGTGTACCGGGTGACGCGCAATTTTTGACCGACGTTTCGGTGCTTGATATCTCCGGAACGACGCAACGCATGCAATCTTTACGTTGGCTGATTTTAAAGGGTAGTTCTTCCTCTTCAAAAACCGTGCTTTAATAACCAGGGCATCCATGAAACGTGTCCTCAGAAATTAGCCCTGACTAAACCTAGTAAATCTACTAAGTGTCCCATAATGTGGAGATGAAAAGTTACCGGTTTGTGTGTTTCTGCAAGTTAAATTTATCGCTGTTGAGCGATTACGACGGAGAAGATCTCGCAGTTCGATATGGTTAAATCTTAGGGGTTAAATCCGTTACAGGAATTTAGGACCAAATTAAAACTTTTGGTACTTTGTCTGTAAATAATGAGTTTTATCGTTTAACAACTTGTTATGTCCACGGAAGATTTATTGTTGCTAATGTGTGGATGGTGCGAAAGAACTGTTATTGTTCCGTTTTACAAGAGCAGTCAAGGCTGTACCTACAAATATTTAAAACAGCGCGATATGGTGATAACCGACCCGCAGCCACTAATGTCAACGGTAACCCCTGGGCTGGTCATGGGAATTCGGACCTATCTGACCCCGTTTCTTCATTAATCTTGTTTTGTTAACTTGATTGATGGGTTGAAATTTTTATACATTCTGGAGTAGGAGAGATTGCTCTTTCGAATGGTATCTGTTTACTAATTTATGCCTGGTCCGGGGCTGCGTTACGCGCCGATCGCTAAAAAATCGAATTTTCGATTTTCTTCTTTCGGACAGTATCTATTTTTGGCCGATTTCCGCAAAAATTATTTTCATAGCGGCTTTACATTTCGAAAGAGCCCTGTTGTAGTCAAAATGTAGTATGGTAGTCTGGCTACAAAGCAGCGTTTGAACGGGGGTGGCAGCTACGGAGACTCGAATACGCAGTAAAAGTTTGCGCGTCACCCGTTATAAGAATTGTGAATTAACAAGATGTTTTGAAAATTTTGTACGAGACTGTGTGTACCTCATCTCAGCGGCCGTCGTTGCCACCGTGTGTAAAGTGTCTGACAAGGATATCGATCGATCGACAAGGAACCATCGGGTAACCGATGATTGGTTACTTCCTCGGTATGATGCAGAACTTGGACGCGACATGATCAACAAAAAAACTGGGCATGTGGGTTCTATCATTAGAAAACGTCCTGGAGAAGAACTATATCAAATGGGGTAGGACAAGGTGAAGATGGGGGCACGCAGATGTGGACGTGGTGGCCGGTTGCCGGCTGTACATTACCACCAAGCTCCCTAATCCCTCTTCTACCCGCAAGATGTCGGCGTGTAACGTCATCAATGACTTTACCGCCCCTTCGCGAGGCCTGAAGAACCAGCGGTGAGGAGCACAGAGTCATAACAGAGAAGAAGGGACTGGGGGGGATGAAACGAACTAAGCGGATGAAGCATGTGGTTGGGGAAAAGAATAAATTGTTAAGGTTGGAGGAGAATCTGATGTATGAGCCAACCAGAATTAGATTTTGTCGATGAAGATCACTACCAAACATCTAGAACTTGAGAGATTAACTATTAACAGTATTAACACCGCTCCGCTTCGATAGTGCCACATGAAAGGATTTGGTTTTTTCGTTTCTCAGTTCCAAACCCGCAGTCGAAATACAAGACTTGGAAGAACATGGTTGACGAAGTGCAGTAATCAATTTTTCCTCCACGTTTGCCCTACCCACCAGTAGTAGACAGCCCCCCAACCTGATATAGGTCATTCAGAGGATAAAACGTTGTCCTAACAAAGGAAAACGCACTCGCAAGCCATTTATCCCCCCTATTACAGGCATCTACAAAACAGAGTTCGCGAGTGCAGCTGCTCGAAGTTGAATAGTTCACCCCGATGGTAGTGATAAGGTCGTCGATCTGCAATGTCTGGTAGGCTTACCATATATTGGTGCACAAATTGTGCCCCATATACGGCGAACTGGTGCATGTATGCTTCTCCAGCAACACTCGCGGACAGTGTGCCAATTACCGTTTCTGTTGAGTGTTGTACGAGGCCTACGTTTGCTAATAACTCCGTTTCGAAACTGCTCTTAGCTGCACAGCTTCACGACAAAAGCTGTACCAGGAGTGGCAATTTTCTTTGTCGCTAGCTTAAGCCATTACTAGACAGAAAGGGAAAGGGATTCCCTGCGATAAAGCAGTTTTGCATATAGGACAAAAAAATACCTGCCTTTGGACTGATCTACGTTCGCTTTTCGCGAGTAAAAGCTTGGACCGAGCTAGCCATTAAGCTGTCTTTTACTTTCGTGGTCCTCCAAGCAAACAAGTTTTGTCGATAAAAAAAACTTTTATGGTTGTAGCTCCAAACGAATGAACGCAACTCCTACTCGTGCGATCTCAGTTACCATCGGCATAGCATTCTGCTATATGATCCAAAATATTATTGTATGCTTCATGAATGGATGCTGCGTATCGTTTACGCCACAAGTGTTGGTATATATATCCACTCATATGTTCCGACCGAATTCCAGTAGTTGGGATGTCCACCTTTAACCATCGCCACCAATTTTCGATACGGTTTGTGTTGGTACCAGTTTCTGGATTAACGAAATAAAGCGAGTGATTAACGGTCTCGTGCGTATATCCATGATTAGCTAAGCTGAGGTAAGCTTTCCAGCAGTCCGATATTATATGGGTCCCGACCGCTACTCGCTTCTTGATTATCGGGATAAGTGTCTGCGCATTCCGTTTTCTGACAGTTATCACAAACACCTCCTTCGTTTCGCGACAAATTCCACCGAAAACCCAATCCTTAAACATGGTCAAACGTCCACGGTGGTATTTACGTACGAAGATTTTGGATTCGTCAATTTCAACCGTCATTCCAGGACCGCCAATTTGTTTCTCTTCCAGATCTTTAACGATTTTATACTCACTCACTTCACGAAGTTTTCTTAGCCATCGAACGGTCGTTGATTCGGCAATAGCGAGCTCTTCCATAATATCTTTATTTGCATGACTTCGTTTGCTCCACCCATAAATAAGACGGAACGCTTGGTTAAGAGGCAAATGGCAGTTTTCAAAAAGTGTTCCTTTCTTGGGTGAAAATGAGCGTTTTTTTTATAGCATCTATAATGCCAAGGGAACCCCCGCGAGCTCCTCTTCAAGGAAATGATGTGATTTTTGCATGACGGGCAACTAATTGCTTCTTTGAAAATTCCTTTTTTTATGCCATATTGAAATGCTGACTCGTCCGTATCACCAATATCAGACAAAAGATTGGAAAGAGCGAAGATTCTTTCTCTGTTCACAGACATTTGAGATAGTTATCAGTAAAACACACCAAACAACCCTGGCAGAAAGAAAGCTCTGAATTTGTTGTGTCCCACACAAGATGGTAATGTAGTCTCATAACATGTAATGCACAATGCAATGGCGAAAGTTTTCTTATTTGGCAGAATTACGTTTTGTTGCTAAGTGTGCAGACCGAGTTCTCGCTGCATTATGCCACTTTGTTAATGAGTCTGCCCCGCCCAACCCTGTACAGGTACACTTTTCAGCTCACCTCTTTTAACGGAAATTTACTTTAGTATACTGTGCAGATAATTTCGGAAGATGACCTATACTTATGCGTGCAAAGTTGAAACCCTTTCCGATTTCTACATGGTATAACTTTACCTCGCTTTGTTCAGTTGTTATAGAAGTTCGCTAAACGTGTGTTGCTACAGATTGCCAGTGGTCTGCCTATTCGTAACGGCAACGCTCACTCGCAGCGGCTTTCCTGCGGGTACGTATGTAGCGGTGTGGTTGGACTGCATATGCCTCGATATTGCATGTATGACCATTCGCGCGCAAAAAGATTGCTGGGTTCGAATGGGTTGTTTTATAGATACGATTAATATAGCTTCTAGAATTACGTCTTCGGGTCAAGCTACGTAAACGCTTCAGAAACAGCATACAGTGCAGTTGCAAGTACAGTACTCGAACGAGTAATGCCTGTAGATCTATGCATGGATTTGTTTGTTCCATAGCAAGATACAGGTTAGCCTCGAAGCAGGGTAGCTTTTAAACACGGCACTCAGGAAAATTCCGTTTCCATTCCCGCAAGGGTGGGGTGGAAATCCAGGTACCGCTAAAAAAATGTGACGTGCAGGACTTGAGTATTGAATTGGTCCCAGTACACTGAGCTACATATAATCTAGCATCACGTAATAACTCTTAAAAAACTGGCATATTGTTTTGTCGAATTGGTTCCTAAATCCCGAAAAATCAAATCCAGGCAGCTTCCCTTCCAGTCTTCTCACCGTGGTGTCGTGTCGATGTCGTGTGATATTGCCCGACAATGTCCTGACACAAGGACCTAAAGAAATATTTCGTCAACAGATTCCACAGAAAAACGGTGAACTACAGTGAGTACCGGAGTTGATTCCACTGGTTCTGCGAAGAATCTCATTGGCGCGATGACGAATTTTAAACTGCAGACAGAACGGATGGCTACTTACTGGCTGCATACTGTTTCCGATATCTGGCAAACAGTGCAGATACTATTCATCTCGTACTACAGGAGTACAGACATATACACTATACCTCGTGCTGTAGCTATAACTGTTTAGCTATAGCTGTAGCTATAGCTATCGTCAATCAGTGGTCGAATGTGCTTCCTTCAACACCATGAATCCAGGATCGTTTCAGGAATAAGTTCTTCGGGAAGAACCCATAAATTTCGTGATTCGATTTGCGCACCATCTTGGAGTTGCAGTAGCGGACCAAGTGCATGGCGCTGATGGCTGGCCTGATCTTCGAGGACAAAATAATGGCAAAATGTAAGTTGTGCTCTTACTGCTTGTCGTGGATGGCACACACGATCGGTGATTCGTAGTTATGGCCTTGGCGTACTTGGTTGTCGTGGATGGTGCCGGGCGTCTGCTGCGTGGGGTCTACATGAGAGAACGGAAGAGACGAGCTGAAAAGGCGCCCGTTTATCTTTGTGTTCGTTACGGGAAACGAGATCCAGTGCAGATTTGTTAATGCTGCGTTCGTTGAGGAGCGTCTTCTCCGACATGATACTCTCTGCACCTGCAGTTGCGCATTCTCGACACCGTTTCAACTCATTCCTGATTAATAGATAATTCACAAAATCCATAAAAAAAATCAAATAAAGACTGAGCGTCAAAAATTCCAACAGTCCATATAATAAATAAATTAAGCGTGAAAATCAGTGAATCACGATCGACAGATCGTGAACGATTTTGAACGAAGCCACAACCCGCGGTACGAGCAGCCAGCCTGCCCGGGCGAACTGGTCCTTGCTTTCGCGATTTAACAGTAGTACAATACCGAACCCAAATTTCATATAACAAAGTCCAACAGTTACATATCATTTTAAGTACGGTATGTTAGCCATGCTGCATTCTTATCAAAGGAGCTAATGAAAGGCCGTTTGAAAAGCGGATGGTCCCGTGCAACCGGTTTTGGACATCTAAAAGCTTGGCTTGTTGAACAGGTCAAAGCTGTTGTAAAATTTATTCGTAGCTACTACGCACGGTACAGCGATAAGCAAAAGCTTGTCAACAACAGAAACCGCGTAAATGCGGGACAGACAGCTGTTGTAAACATGTGGTGCTTACTAAAATGCTGACTGCTTTTATTCCGTCAATTTGAGTAACATACCGAAAGAGATCCCTTGGAGCAGTACTCATAGACAATCATCACATGATCCGGATCTACACACGCCCCCCGCTCAAACTGGACCCCTCAAACTGGGTGCTCGGTGGGGGTCTGGCTGATGCAGTAATAAACGGCGAGGGTTTAGGACGCCGGCTGTGGAGGACCCAAAGGCCGCTCCGATCACTTAAGGGCTCGATTCCGATTCGTCTAATGCAATAAGATTCATTTACTTGGTAGCGGTGTATCATCCACACTTTAAACTCTCAGTTCGTTCCCAGATGTCTTTGTTCCCAGCAGTTCGCATTTGCAAGAGACCGTTTAATAATAAAAATCCGTCATCCGTTTGAATGGGTTCTCTGCTTACCGGATTCGTCGCATAGTGTCCATCGAATCCACATTTGGGCACGTTTTGACAGGCCCCAGTGGGCCTGGCCATTGCGGCTCCATGTGACAGATAAAAGCGTCAGTGAGGCCATCGAGATTGCATACTTTCTGAAGCAAACGAATCCAGTTCTTGAACTGGCATTCCATCACTGTGAACGTTACGTACCATCCACGGAGCTTCCGGTTTACTGGCCATGTCACACATTAACAGATAACCCACACACTCCTTTTGGTAGGATATTAAACGATTCCACAGCGCCATCTAGAGCGTTTCACCATACAATACTAAACTTTACTTGAAGTAATTTTTGGCTGACCTGCGAATGAGTTTCCCTAAGTTTATTTATGGCAACTTTCCTGATCCACTTTTGTTTCCTGTCTATACCTGTTTCAGTAATGCATTTACGCCCAATGGCAGAATTACGAACCACTGTAACTAAGACACGATAATACCCTGTTCAGTTTATTTGTTATTAGCTATGGTCCCTCGTAGACTCGCAGTAACTCTATGAACAACAACAACAACAAGAACGCCCTACATTACTCCAACGCACACTGGTAAAAAAAACCGCTACGGCTTGTGCTGCTACTGTTCCTGCTGTTGTTGGTGCTCCTGTAGTTGCAAAACTGTTGCTGCATTATTTCCATTAGTTTTAATATCGCATTCCTGTGATCGCATTGTTTGGACATGAACCAAAAACAAAGGTTTACAACTGAATTGTTTGTCGTTCTTTCACATTAAACACTAGACGAAGCCATTTGTGTGGCCCTCCACGAACACATTTGTGTGTTCTCAACGAGGTTTCCACAAATCTACAAAACAAAACGGCCGGTATGATCGAAATTGATCCAGCGTTATTGTATGCTACATCTAGGATCAGGCAGTTAGTGAAACATGGGCGAAACAGCGTGGGCGTGTAGCTTATGCCATACCTGCTGGTTTTGTTCGATCAAACCTCAGGATAGAAGCAAAATAAATGCACGCCAATTTCCATTTGTTGTCCATCAGATGGCGTGGTACCCTCGCGACTTGATAGCAGAATTATCAATGGAAGCGTATTCAGAGATAGTCCGGAAGCGTGGGACCACTTATACAGCTCTTCTTGTGTATTATTATGCTGGTGACCGCGCTGGCAACTGAACGAGATGTGGCCCGGTTTTCGGCTGTGAGAAATAGTTGTGTTCGTGTACGCACCCCCGACATGACAACCATCCATATAACGCTCGACAGACGAATCTCTAAATGCCAAAACAAACGAACCGCTTCGCGGACACGGGCCGTTATCGCCAGGGTATAATACTATTGCAAATGCACTCCGAGCTGCATCCGTGTCACTGCATATCGCAAAAGTAACACCCCGATTCAGTCGATCCAAGCCTTCGATGTGTAGCTCGTAGCGACCGAAACCCAAAGCGCCACCCAAACGAACACCAGCTCCTTTCCAAACGCCCTCGTGCTGGGCATAGCGAAGCCGCACATGTCCGTGATCATCAAGTGAAACATGGCTTGGAGTCGTTATTTCATCGGGCAGTTCCAGAATCCGCCAGCGACGATCACAAAAAATTATGTCTGATGAGCGAGGAATAACAGAGAAGGGAATGTCCGGTTTTTTGGCGGCATACTTGAACTGGTTTATCTTCAGAACCTCCTCATTCCGCAGTAATCCAGTCTAAACACCGTTACCGGCTAAATTAGGCGGTCTGCAGATTGCATTTGAGGGAAAAACGACGACGATCGGGAGTCTTACCCGCTGCTTGGTACTTACAGAGAGAGGACCGTTAGCTAACTGGTCGTCGTTCATTAGTGAAAATCGGATTGAAAAGAATGCTTCGCCAAGAACGACACGACAGTTAGCCGCAGTTAATTTCAGCTGATTGTTTCGGCAAGTATTGCTGGCCCAGCTGAAAGATGCAGATTTTTTATGAAGGTGGACAGGTCAGACTGGCGGCATTACTCGTTGCATGCCTTTACCGTTGTGCGGCTTCATACACTTCCACTTCGCGAACCGCGAGCGTGTCCCGGCTAAATATCTCACGTAATGTCTCCTTCTTCAGCTGCAGAAACTCTCCGGAATGCAGCAGTTCAGAGCTGTTTTCGTCCATGATCTCCAGACACCTACCAACCAACTTCTCGGCATCTAATATCTTTGCCTAAAACGACGATTGCCGCTTATTGAAGCTCATTTCTGTCATCTGGATTGTGAAACCCACCGCTTCCAACATTGTAAGGCACATGTCTTTGTCGACCTTTTCGCAGGCATACTCGGTGCATATGTCCTCGAGCTTCGGAATTCCATACTTTTTTGCACAGTATAATGTGGCCAGAACGTTCTCAACGTTGAGGCCCACGACGGCATCCGTATACAAATACCTAAAATTACACCTAATCGGTGCCGACTTGCGAGCAACAAGCTACCAGCCAGCTTACTTTAGCATAACAGCAAAGGCGTCCGGAAGAATGTCGGGGAGCTCGAGTTTCCCTGTGGTTTCAGAGAGATCCCCGTAGAACATCGTCTCAAAAACATCGCTGCGGAGGCTGAGTACCAACCTGCCAACAACAACATAATTAATCATCATGCACCTGCAACATCGCTGATGGCAGCCTGGTGTAGCGGACAAAAAGTACTTGTGTGCTCGGAACAGCTGCTCCTCTCCGTGTTCGTGACCAACTGCAAACTGAATATCACTCCCTTCTCCATTATCGAGGGCTTGCTGCAAGCAGTCGACTACTCCATATGCTGCCCCACGCCATCCCCAGATTGAGGGACTCCGCGGTAAGTCTGACATTGTTTTAACAACCATGGGCGTGTTTACTGTATTCTTTCCTGTATAACACAAATTAGTAGGATGGAGTTTTTGCGGTGCCCCTTGGCAACCCTGCTTGTGTCGTTTGCCTTATGTGTTGAGGCAGACGGATACTGCGTTTATTCTGGCCTCTTACTCCGTTTCATCGGCTTAAACATCCGCCTATTGTACACGAGATGACTGCAACAGCCTGCATGGATGTGTAGTAGAACGGCATCGACGATGCTGGTCAGTGTGGTGTCCCTCAGCCCTTTTTGGGCCGCCGCCCGGACTATAGCTACACAGCCAGCTACAACGACCCGACACCCAACGCCTACCAGATGACGCTTGATGCCGCCGCGCGGGCAAATGCCCGCAGCCAGGGCTTTAGCGGCTCACCTTCTACGCAACAACAGCTCAGTATGTTTCTGAAACCTAGCTCATGGTCACGAATGACAATGTGCAATAGCCCCTGCGGATAGCAGCTTTATTGACAACTGATTTGTTATCACTATGGTTAGCACAGACGTTTGTTTATTCATTAACCGATTATGACTACTTCATACACAGAGCAGCCATTGATTTATTTATAAAAACTGCGGTTATCCAAACGCATCCTAAAAAAACCAGCGATGTGCCACCCCCTACATTTGCCCGAATGCACCAATGCGCAAAAAATTACTATGTTCTACAGTGCTTACCAGTCAGTCAGTCAGTACTAAGGTGAAAGAAACCAAAAACAGTCTGAAGCTGTTATATTATGCAATACTGTACATACTCAAAAAGCAACCAACATGACATCCGCATCGCGAAAACATCGAATGTAATGAGTCCCCCAGCTGGCATAGTCCATCACCTGTAGTTACACACCGGAAAAAGAGAGCAGTGAATTTTTGTTCAAACTGCGAAATGAAAATTATAGCATTATGTGAACGTGATGATGTGAACATTGGCCTGTAATGCATGTACCCCACGCGGAAATGTGCAACTAACAGACATGCAGTTCCATTTAATGTTATTCATCGTTTGTTTGCTAAGAACAGCAAAACGCGTAACAGATGCCTGATCATATGATTCCCATTATGGACGTTTAAGAAGCGACCTCAGATACCACCAAACCGAACGCGATATCTGACATCGAAGCCATTGATCGAAAGCTAGCGGAATTCACGGAAGCCATCCCGCAAATTACGCTCAATCGCCCTGGTGGCCTTTTGCCGACATACCTGCTGAGCGTCCGTCTTCAGTCTCTCCCAACTGACGTACCGGAAGGCAGCCCCTATCTGGAGAGAAAGCTCCACTCCGAGCAACTCCACCTGCAACGCACCGTACGCTTTGTTCGACCGGCTGCGCCAAACCCCAGTACGACAAGTTCTAGGTACTGGATAATGAGCAACTGGATAACGAAGAAAAAAATTGAAAAAAACTATTTTGGAATCTCCTGCCAGCAGGCGATTTGAGCTTAGTGGTACATGAGCAACTGCATCCCCGGTCGAAGCATGCCCGTCGGGGTGGATAGAGTTGGATGCATGCATACCCAAACAGTGCATTTCTGTATTCCACAAACAAGGAGCGGGGCCGCGAGTACCGTCGACGTCTAGTTAAGGGGCTAAAGATTCGCAGGCGAAGTCGCAAATATCACAGAATTCGCTGGGAGTATTTCGTCATTCTTGCGTGACGATTACATCAAAAGCAGGAAGGGATCCCTGATATTAGTGCTGATATATATTAGTGCTGAGCTTCCAGAAAGTCACAAGGAATAACTTAGTTTACTTCGCATGTGACTACCGTCAGTTGTTTTGAGGTCACAGTTGAAAGTTGTGTTATATGATACCTTGCTGACTGTAAGCGATTTGATGCCGGTGACTTTTTGATGTACTTTTTTTTGTTTTAATATAGATTTTGTAGCTGCTCCAAGGGTCGAGATTACTCATTTGGCTAACACAGAGTAGCACAGCAATCTGCTAAATAAACCCGAAACACTGCTGACTCAGTGCAGGTCAAGACTGTCGTCCATCTCCCTGTTGCACACTACGTTCAAACTGATCAAATGGCCGCGCCCTGACCACGCGTCGATCGACGTTGTTTCCAGAAAGTTATTCTTAATCGTCAGCCAGTTAAACAGTCGATGGTTTATCAACGTAAGATGGTTTATCCACGTTTATCAACAAAAATAACTCATCTATCAACCACTCCTCTGTCAGTGCGCCGTCCGCTCCCTTTCCATCTGTTTGGAATTCTTCCAGTCATCATCCTCCCGCCCCGGTCATTGCGCACATGGGTGGAATCGCGTCTTTTCTCGCGTTTGAGCGGGCACAACCGACTGGAGGCTGTCAAAAAGCTGGGGCCGGGATGGGTACATCAGCATCACGCTCGGGGGCATGCCCCAGTTTGCGGAGTACCGGGGGGAGCTTTTCCCAGATCCGCTTCGGTGAAGTTCGGGGCTGGAGATATCGGCGGCGTGGGCATGAACTGCAAAATATCACCGAACACAGCCTTCGCAGTTTCGCATAGGGTTACTAGCCCGTTACAACAATACCAACCTGCATCTTCAGCCGCTTTACATTTTTGCTCACGCTGGATCACTTTATCCGCTTCCGCCTTTGCTTCCGGGACGAGCTTCTTAGTAAGTAGCTCCTGTTTGGTCCGGTTGATGGCCTTCTCCTCTTCTCTACGCAGGGGGAAGAAAGTGTCCTCAAAGTTGTCACCCGTATTTGCCTTGGTCAGATAGCGCATATGGCGTAGGCAACCGGCCGCTTTACGGGCGCGTAATTCTCCGTCCTCCATGACGTAGCTCAGCAGCCGACGGACCAATTGATCCGAGTGGATTTGGATGATGTTCTGCGGATATTTGGTTAGCTCGTGAAGCGCCAGCAACGCGTTGGCTTGGACCTCTTCGTCCGGGTTCCACAGAAGTTTCACACTTTTCGGGAGGATGCCGGTTGGGCTAAAGTTGATGCGGTTAATGGCGTACTCGCTTGTGTGATTAGTGCAATTCTCACTTGTTTTGCGACTAACAGACAATACAACTGCGATTCGAAAACGTTTGTAATGAAATGCATGATTATGTGCAAAGACTGCACAGATCCATCTGAGTGTGCAGTATCTCCAAGCAACAAAAACTGCCCTATAACTTCCGTTATATAAAAAATAAAATAAAAATGGAACTTCCGTAAATGCCCACCTGTGTTGGTTTCGCACGCCTTGTCCCACGCGGTCGTTGTGTAACTGATACACAGCGGACCATTATTTTCTTAAAAGTTGCGCTATTCTCGAGATTTCCAAGAGTTTCTCTTAGGAAATAAACGAAACGAGTAACTGTTGCGAAAGTGTGCTGTTTGCACGTTGTTACGCTGTACTTCTATCCCTAGGTAGAGGGCAGTGCAGGCGCTTATCCCGTACATTCCGTGCACCTGTCCCTACCGGCATGCAGTGCATAGCTGTCCGGAGCTGGTGCCAACGCCCAGTAGCAAGAACGCCGGCGGCTATAAAACATGAAAACACTCTACCCTCAATTTACTTAGTTCAAAAGGGGTGCCTATAGCAAACGGGGTGTGAAGAGGGGTGCCTATAGTAAACGAGAGTGAAAGGGAGTGCCTACAGCGATTTGCTAATAAATATTACATAATAATGATGAGCTTGGAAGTTATTAACACTAGTATGATCAGTAATGTCATTAATGGAGACGGGGAAGTTGCGGCTGGTAGGCGGGAGGCAACCCGTAGTGCGGCCGGAATAACCCGTTGGATGAACATATGGATAACGAGGATCACCGGTCTGAAGTATACAACATACGATGATTGAGTTGAAGATGCATGAAACAGATTAATATGTGTGAAATTCCGTATTTGTTTATCATGCCCAATGAACGCGAAGAACCCAGTGGCCATTGTCACGGCATGACAAAGACGACGGGGGAAGATGCCCCCTCGCGTAGTGCGGACTCGAGCATCTCGGTCAAGCTGAACAGGGAGCAGATCGAGACGCCCACGTCGACCCTACGTCCCACCAGCATCCGTGGATCTGTGCATAATGGGTATCAACGAGCACCAGGGAACTCCGACAGAAGGGTCCCCTCTTGTTTGCCCCACGGCCTGCCGGTGATCAGCCTAAGGCTTTGGACCGCAAAGTCAAACCCTTGCTAACTTCTTTCACCGTATGTTTGACTGAACCTGAAGGATTTTGTCAATTTTATGGACGGCCAATCGGCGATAAAAGGTATTAGTTTAACACATTATTTTATAACGTGGTAAAACGAATAAAAAGAATTAAACGAATCAAACTTTGGAGTTTATCCGCTATCCGTAAGTCTGTGCATCCACTTGACGGAGCGCATGCTACATATTATATCTTTTTGATGAACCCACTGATATATTTCGGTTGTTTGACTAGTACGCTTGAAATAAATAACGGCTCTGCAGCGTAATGAATGATAGGTAAAACACTGGCTAAGGATTCGCTCTTCGCCTGCGCAACAAAGACAATGAAAAACGTCTTGATCAGATAAAGAAAGATTTTGTCCGGTTTATTGTGAGTAACTCACAAAGGTCATGGAACGTGTAACTGGCGTGGGTAGTCGTTTCTGACACATTCGTCTACAGTTTATACACACTCATTTCTGCTAGAAAAATAGAAAACCGTAGATGCTTGAAAACAGTTTGTGCTGATATGGAAGGTCTAATTTACTGTGGTCGTCTCGAAGGCCTTGAGTGGGAATGTGTACATTTAAAGCGAATAAGGTGTTCTTTTGTCCTGATCTACAAGAATGTGCATGGAAAGATTCCATACGGCGATAAGCTGTTTTGTACGCTTCACAAATGGTACTGCCCCTGTTTCTGATTCAGGACACATTCGACTACAAGATCGTCTTTCGCGGAAGCACCCATGTGCTCTCCAAACCGTCCCGTCAGAGTCCAACGGCCTAAAAGTTCCCGCTTCGATTAGATCATTCGCACATAGCTTGTGCAAACTCAGACACGAATTGTTGCGTCCAGTCGAGGGTTAGTCTCGTTGTCCCGATTTCGTAACACACTGTATATTGTCGATTAAAAAGCTGTTTCATGGAAACAGGATAACGTTCTTGCAAACTGGATTAGCTAAGCTGAAATATGTTAACTTTCATGCTTGCTGGTTGTCAATACATTTAGTAATGTTATGACTATCAATACGCTACATTTGAATTGGTATGGGCTGTTTGTTGTTTTTTTATTTGCGTTTCGACCTGGATGAAGGTGATTTCACCATGTTCAGAGACCAGCAGCCACTGGGCAGATTTGTTTTTCCTAAAAGACTGGCATTGCTGAAATGTCAGGCAAACCTGTTCAAACGATGGTGATAGGCTTTCGAACCCTCGAAGATAGTTTACGCATTACGACGCTGTGATACATTTCCTATGACAAAACAACCTCCTTCCATCTAAACAAAAAACTGATCAAAAACCAGAAATCAAGCAGGGTTAGACAGGGGTCCGGGTTTTTCATAGCACGGAATACAGTCTCAATGTCTGTCCATTGTAAGCACTAATGAACTTCGTCAGAAGCATAACATTAATACGGCATCTAGTTTCAGAGATAACGTAAAATATAAACAGTTACACGCAGATATACTAAATAAAACTATTTCCGACGATAAGCTTCTAACGTGAAAAAGAAATGTTCTCTTTTTTTCTGACTTCGCAATCGTGTGTCATCGCGATACTTCTCCGCGACAGCCTCAAGCCACGGGGGTAGTTCAAAAGTAAACCGGTTTCGTTTTTTCTGACTTAGTCCGGCGGGAACGTTATCTTCCTCCTGTGAAAACCAATTACACCATCGGTTTCTCAATGAATGCTGAAGATTAAATGAGACCATGAACATACATGTACATGAATAACTACTATCAAGAATTGTATATTGGGAATTCATAACATGTAACCGATATACTTTTTTACCCTCGGTGTCATCAGAACCACTTGCGACTTCTTCGTTTTCAGTGCCACGGGTTGTGTGATGCCACTGCTTTTCGCCTCGTTGTTGACGAGAGGCGATACTTTGCCATTTTTTAATGTATCCATATTCAAGTAGCAATTCCAAATTAATTCAATATGCCTATTATCAACACAACAACTGTAATTCTTGTATGCAATTTAAAAGAGACAAGGTAACTTAAAATGCTACGTGTGCAGCGTACTTAATCAAATTTAATTCTATGCTGTATTGCATTTCGAAAATCAGAAACTAAAACCACCCGTGCAACTTGGCAACTGAAAAAGATACGGTGTATATCACATGATACCTAGCCTCTAGTTTGCTAGTGGTTTCTGGTTCCAAATTGATTTGATGTTGACTATATTGTACACTGACCAATGAGCTTTATCGCATAAAGACAAGAAATAAGTAACTCTGTACGTAAACTTGTAAAGCGAACCCAACATGACCAACCCTTCTTCCTTTTACTACATGTATTCTCGAGAGGCTTGATCCATAAAAGTTACGGCCGATGGCCCAATTCACAAGCAGTTCAAGTTACTGTTATTCACTTTACCAACCAAATAGTTACCAACAAATAATTGGCGTACTGGTACCGACTGCATTTACTTGAAGTAGGGTACAAAGTTTTGTATATTGCAATACTAGCAGTCGGCCTAGCTTCAGAATACATACGTGGAATTTTTGCTGCTGGACAAAAGCGCTTTTGTAACATAATGCTTTGTGACTAAACTTTTGAACAACCAACGGTTCGTCAAAAAAACATAATCAGAAGAGCCACAAAGCTCTCGGAACATGTCTTCTTCACTATTCGGCGCAGAAATCAGTAAAGTAACCCAATCGACGAAACATCAGCACAACTATGGTAGCTCCACGTGTATTAACTTTGAGGAATGGAACCTCATTTTTGGATCGACAGTCACGAATCAGACAAAAGAGAGAGAAAAGTAGAGTGAGACTGTTAAAACAGTTATTATCCAAGACACACTATCGACAGATCGCAAGCGCTCAATTCACCGACAGAGCGAGTGCAGGCAACGCATTACAGTTCCTGATCTTCGGTAAACCGCGTTTAAGCGGAGCAGTCGATTCACCTCCCATATACAGCGCTTCCAAGAACTTATCAATCCCCACAAAGGAGAACGGCCCGCGGAGTGAAGCATATCTTGTCTTCTTGGCGCAAACCGCCGCCATCGCGGGGTATCCCGCTCCTCCAACATCTAGAACTGACTCCAGGTTCTCTTGAGCGCCGGCTCACACCCATAACCATCCCCATTTTGTCATCTTGTACTTACTAGTTTCTTCAGAATCTTGAGGTAATTGTTCCAACAAGCAGCGTTACATAACTTCATCCGCGTCGCATTCGTTGGATCCAACGCTACCTTGACCTTTGAGATTGACAGCGATGTTTTCGTATGTGGAAGCGAACTTTTGGCAGTACTTGTACTAGGGCGCGTAACAACTCCACGAGCCAGGGTTGTTTGGTTGAAGTTCTCGTCGGTTAGAATGATAACTACCGATTCAGTTGGTTTCGGTTCTTCTACCGCGGGTATCCTTTCTCTGTAAATTCCTTCGAATCTGTAACAGGTTAAGAATCCTTCGTCTTTTCAGCAGGTTCACTGTCCTTTCGTTTGGCTGGTTCCTTCTTCTTTATAGCCTTCAGCTTCTCCGTTTCCACCCTAACTTTCGCCGATGCATCTCCATCTTTAGTCGTCTTATTGGACTCAATATCCACCACAACTCTTGGTTCCTTCTTTTTCTTTTTCTCCTTACCCTCCATCAGCTCATTCAGCGCATCCAACGAGGCCGCTTTCAGTGCCTCCGCCGTACGCATACTCTGGTACTCGGTCGGTGCTTTCTTATCTGATCCGTAGATCTTAATCGTCGGGTAACCAATCACAATGATGCTTAGCTGCTCGGCCACATTGCGTTCGTTATCCCGGTTCAAAGCTCCCGAAGTTGACAGTGCCTTTCAGCTCTGCGGCCGCTTTGCTGTACTCGGGAGCAAGCTTCTGGCAGTGGGAGCACCACGGGGCAAAGAACTCAACCAGCCAGACTTCTTTGCTCTTTAACATTTTGCCCTTAAAGTTGGCGCTGGTGACGTTGATAACGTCGGATTTATCGACAGTAAGAGCAGCTGAAAAGACCGCAAAGAAGGACAGATCTAAAAAGGCCCAAATGATTTAATAGTTCCTTGTTCTGCACAGAATAACCCATCGGGCAATCGTTCTGTGATCTGGCGAAACCAAAAGCAGCTGCCTGCGTGGAACCGATTAAAATATCTTGTATTAGATATTTGCTGTCCTCGTTTAACTACACACATTTGGTAGCAAGAGTTTCTCGAAAATGTTGTCGATCCAGCCCGGATCTGTTTCGACGACGACACGCAAAGTTCCAACAAGATTTTGCTTAGCAACATCAAGACGCGACTTGCCACGGTATTGAATGCAGTAAACACTAAGAGTTTTATCCAGTTAAACAGTCGTATCCAATGAATGCGCATCCTCGCTGGAGATCAATTTAGCATCCCGTTCATACATGAACGCAAAATCAACTTCGTACCGAGAACAGAAGTATCAGACTGCAGTAATTCTTTCTCACAACTAACGGGTTCATACCGCAGATTCCTAATCTGCCAGACAAGTTTCTGCAGGAACTTCCTCTTATCACCTGCATCTTTCCGCGATAGATCCGCTTTGATCAACTGCATCTGATTGTTAACATTCTCGATCTCCACGCCATGCAACTCCGCAAAGCCTCCTTCATTCATTCGCTGGTTCTCCATTATAATTTGGCACTTTTTCTGATCTTCAGAAAACTGGCACTTTGAATAATTCTTCAGTTTTTCAGTTTCTTTAAATATCTTTGCTGTGTAAAGGTCAAACTGGTTCATGACATCACTCTGCCACTGGGAAGTTTTATCCAGCTGGCTCGTCGCTCGCACAACTCCTCGCTATTACAGTCTGCTGGAACAATGTCGCTTTCTATATTTGCTCATGATTGGTCAAGTACAACTTCGTGAGATACAATCGGAGTTCCTCGTTGACCTGTTCATTCTGGTCAACCGTCATGTGAACCGGTTTGATGCCGGGAATGTCCAGTCTATGTTCGCGAGCGAGTATGACTATTTCATAGTCGTTTGGAGGAGCTTTTACAGGAAGTGGTGCGATGCAGCGGTGGGAGAATTTCCGCTCCCGTGGGAGAAGCGAAGACAGCGTGGGGGGTCTATGCGGTCGAGCGAGTGTTTCCGGAGCTCCTCGAGGCGCACAGAGAAAATGGTTGGTGTTGGTTTGTTGTGCGACATTCGTTATCAAGGGGTCTTGGAGTACTTCATTACTGTCTGCTGGCAGATAACCGCTGCATACAAGTTAAAAGGTCAATCTATAACGACTTACGCACAGAGTACGGCGCAGCCGACGTGATCTTTCTAATGGCGAATGCGTGTGAAAGTCATTGCGTTCTGTTTTCCCGTCGTGTTTGAATGTTTCCCGCTTTGTCAGTATGCGGTGCTCACTGGAAAAGCTATAAGGCTCACCGGTTACATTCTACATTGACTATATAAGTGTGCAAACTTGTCACGAATCTTTTGCTGATTGTTGTGTCTTATTCTTTTTAAGTTCTTTTCAGTTTTAAGTTCTTAAAGTAAATCAGTGGCTGCTGTTTGTCTGAACTGTCTGGAGCTGTTTCCATGCCGAATAAGTTCATGATAAAATTGAAACCTTGTTGCGGTACTTTAGTGACTTCGAATACCATGCTGAGACATAACTACCATAAAATTATAAAACGTAATTAATTACCAGCATATACGTTGATGACATCAACTCGTATGCTCGCTAACGCAAAGTAATCAACAGCACAAACACTGCACACTGCTTGAACGCAATACAGACCATAAACTCACATTCTCCTTCTAGTCAGGCCCGCCCGCTAGCAGCCACGAAGAATACAATAAACTATTAATCAATCAATCAGTCAAAGTTATCGCGTTGATTACTAAGGAAATCCGCATTCCATACACCGGCGGAATCCACATGAAAACGTCCTGTAGGGTGTATCGGTGCAGTGTCAATTGCCCTTCCGGAGAGGCCAGGTTGTTGACCAACAAACGTGCATCCACTGTAATACCGATTTCGCACTGTAATACCGATTTCGATAAGTATAGACGGGAAGACGCATTCTGAAAAGTGTAATGTCTCGTAATTTGTAATGGATCTTCTGATCATTCCTTTGCATATCAGTTTTTCAACCCAGGGTTAGAGGGTTCGTTTGTTTTACCGACGGAAGGAAAATTAAATTCTATGTAAATGACTAAATTCGGCTCGATTTACGCATTCTCGCACTCTCGGCCTACACATCAGCGCGACAACTTTCTACTTCCTATCATGCTTGTGGTTCATCATACTTGCCCCTGGTGGCAATTGTCATATTACAGTCGGTATACCCTAAAACGGTTAGAGAACCAAAGTTTCTGGGCTCATAACTCAGAGAACCAAAGTTTCAAGTTAAAGTTAAAAGTTTCAAAAAAGTTTCAAATAATCAAAAAATCATGGGCCGACCTCCGACAGCTGCTAAGAAGACATCTGCTAAGAAAGCAGCTGCTAAGAAGACTGCGGCTGCTAAGAAGATTGCGGCTGCTTCCGCTGTCACACGACCTCCTCGGAAGCGTGTATCCCCGGAGTTATCCAATGACCTTCGTGAACTTGTTATTAATCTCAAGAATGAATTTCTTTAGAGAACCAAAGTTTCACCCGCCCGCCACTCCCTTGACTTTCATCGTTACATGCCTCTGTTTTACGTATATACATCGTGCTATTCAGGTGCGTTATTCGTATCAATAAAGGGGGTCTGGTCACGGATGGTTCACAAGCGGCAGCTGACCACTTGGCCTATCAGGAGCTTCATGCTAGCATCGCCGAATTTCTTTGTATAATACTGTTCCTGTATAATGCTGTATTATTCCAATATTCCTTCCTATACTTCCTAACTAATACTGTATAATACTGTTTTGATTTCTTTGTATTTACTTCACGGCATGATTGTTTTTCATACACGTACGTGTGAGAACCGAATGTCCAGTTCGCAACAGCCAGTCTATTTACAGTACTGCAGGACATCAAATTCCAGTCAGAAAAGCACAACCCATTGGAAAGAACAACGGCGTAAGCAACCCACGATTAACACAATATGTGAGCGCAGATGCGGCACTGCGTGACTGAACTACACAAACTCATCGTTTATTGAGTATCGCACAATGCTGAAATACATCACTGAGCGTGGAACCGTGTTTCTACAAAATTGGTCGTAGGAGACGAGTAAAGGTTACGGTTCACGTTAAGCGAACTGTAAATGTACACACAGCAAGATCAAGATCTGGTTTAAATGAGCCTAGCACGCTGCTTTTCCGTGGCAACTGACTCGGTTCGAGCTTTGACTGATTTCAACTCCGTTAACAAAGCCTATAGAAATATTTCCGATAAAATGTTGCAAAATGATGATGAAAAATCACCCGAACCGCCTCTAAACGATGCTCCAGTAAATCCTGCGAAATCAGCCTGCAAATCTAAAAAAAACTCGTCCCAAACCTTGTTCTGTTTTTGCATCATCGGAAGCCACAAATCCTCATAATCCTCCAGTCGACCCTGTTACGAATGTTATTGAAGAGAAGGGAAGATGTCGCATACACCAGAGCAACGTGCGAAAACTCCTCGTATCGATACAGACGCCAAGCGACGTTCAAATGGTGAAGGTATTGATGAGCGGCCGCCTCCTGGTTAGTTGTCGCGTTGAGTACGTAAGTCGATAGTTTTAGTTGTACAGTGAGTTTGATAAGGAATTGCGTGCAGTGTTCGAAGCAGTCGTCATAATACATTAACGCTGATCGTTCAATCAGCTTTGCTATTGGCTTTTTTGTCTGTTTTTGTGAATGTTGGAAAGATTTCCTTGTAAGTAATGCGTTTCGAACTAGCCTTTGGATTTTGCCTGCGCAGGACGGCTGTGTTATCTCAAGCCCTTTACTTTAAGTCTGAAACTACAATCTTTTGCGAAGTAAAGGCCTTGATTGCATAGTATTTTTGACTATTGAAGATTCCTCGTGATATTTCTAGGAATATATATGTAGCTCGATTCTTTCTTTCCGGTTACTGGTTTCGCTTCACAAATTCTTATCCACGTCCCTGCTTTATTACGAAAACAACCAAAAACAGCGGACTAAGAATACGCAGGAACTTACCGTACCAGTAGTGAATAACAGTTGGACTAACTGAAGTCATATGGACAGCATCTGAGAATTACACACGGTGATGTAGACAGAGAAGAAATACACTGTAATGATGACCTTTTGTATACTGTACCAATATCCTTATGAAACTAACTGTAGTTTCTCTTGCAGTTCCATTTCTGACTAATTTGTAGCCTTTATCCCTTCAGCGATCGTCATTTCCAACGTACGACTGAGTGTCCAGTCTGTCCAAACTCGGATCCCACCATGGGCGCCATCGAGAGCTCACAGAAAAGGCAGCGTCTCAGCCGGGGAGTCGCAGCTCTTGAGAAAACGCCAGCCAAATGAATCTGTACCGTACATTAACTGGGTGCGGGAACCAACAACCCTCTGGGCGGAGGATCTGCTGGGTGATATTGTTGCTGAGGTTGCGCCGAATACAGAGAGGAAAAGTGGAGATGATTCCACCGCAAGCTCTTCCAGATGCTACAGTTCCATTGGACGAATTCGTCGATAGACCACGTGCAAAACATCGCAGAACGATAGAAACATCTCGGCCGCATAGTAGGCAATCTTCCGGTCAAGGACCCGCTGGAAGGCGAAGACTGTCACCTCCGACTGACAGAACCATGAGCATCAGCGAACACACCGACTCACAAGAAAAGCCTGTGTCCAAGCGAGTCACACTCCAAACTGGATGGCTTGAAACTCCAGTTGCCGAAAAACACAAACATGAGCAAAACAAACTCTCTACCACGATGAAAGGTCAACCGAAGGAGCCAGTTCCTGTCAAGACGCCGAAAGCGGTCCAAACTGTTCGGAAGAGCGTGAAGCCACATACCGACCTACCGCTGAGTGAACTTGTCCGCCAAAGCATTGTAGAAAACGCACAGATGGAAAGAAAGATCAAGAATAACACTCCATTAAGTGAGCTGATTCGCCAATGCATAGCTGAACCAACCATCTCTGCCGAGACGGTTCACACGAAAGTGGATTTGCTTGGCGAGGACAGAAACGCAGAGAGTCAAAGAAGATGTCCTCGATACCGGAACATGTCACGGAGAAATTGGGAGAGGGTATGGTAGTTAGTGGAATGATCCGGAAGAGTTCGGTCGAAAGATCGTACGAAAAACCACCTCCATTAAAATAACAGGTTCCTTTAACCCAGGAGCCGATCAGTCCAATCATAGAGACTTCAGAAGGTATGGAAAAGAAGCAACGAAAATCGAAAACGAAGAAAAAAGACGTGTTACCATAAGAAGAAGCATTACCAGTTATAATGGAACCTCCAGTTTTTTTAGTTCCCGTAATGTTAACGCCTCAAGCGAGGGATGAGGGATCTTTTTTAAAGGACTTTTCTATGGAGCAACTGACCATGAAACTGGAAGAATCGCTCGATACTATGCGAAACGCGGTCGTCGAAGAGGAACCCGGACGTATGGGGTGCAAGCGGATCAGACTGATGTTCGGAAATTCCGCCCCATTTGCCAAAACCAGATGAAGTCATCCAACCCGCGTTTTTCCCCGTTCCTGGAATGAGGGGGCCGAGACCACCGATTAGGAGACCACTGCCTCGCCGACCCGAGAGACCCGCGCAATACGACGGTACCGAGACTACTGGAGGTCTGCGACCCAAGCCTGAAGTTCGCGATGCTCCGATCTTTGACCCGGAATCCGTAAAACCAGCTGAGGGGTCAGTTACACAACCTCCACCTGTCGAAGACCCACCAGCGGAACCTGTTGAGCAACCGGAAATTGATGGCGAAACAAAGAAGAAACACTTGAAGCATAAATCCACGGCTGAAGGGGAGGGTGTCCAGGAGCGACACCACGGTCATAAGAAGAAGTGGAAGAAACCTAAAGGAAAGCGTCACAAAGACGAAGCGAACGAAGATGAGGAACCCGCCGAAAGCAGTACCCTCAAGGGTGACCCGCTGTACGGGCAGTCCGTGGGGAGCTTTCTTGTGCTGGAGGATGTTCTAGGGAAGGGCGGGTTTAAGGAAGCCCGGCGGGGTCGTCATATCAATTCGACGAAGAAGTTTGCCATCAAACTGGAACGCATCGCCGATGCCAATGAATCCTTGGCGGAAGAGCATAAGACCTACCAGATCATCGGGGCAGCCTGTTGGATTCTCACAATGTTATTACTTTGGTGAGTAACACATCTCTTGGTCTAAAGTAAGACGGTGTGTATGGTGGCCATTCAGATCTTAGGCCGTACTGAGTACGTGCACTCCAAAGGGTATGTCTACTCGGACATCATGCCGGATAACTTTCTGACCGGTTTGGCAGGGGAGGGTGCACCCGGATAGCACAGTGTATTTGATCGATTTCGGGCTGGCGCAGTAGTTCAAGGATACGTATACCGGGATGTATTGTTATGATGAGAATCTCAAGACTCATCCCATCGGCACAATGCGGTAAGGTTCGCGTTCGACGTCCTTGTCAACGTTAGACTGTCCATCATTATGAAATTTTTATAGCCTTTTTTTTTCAGCTAAAGGTCATCCAACCCATATGTTATCTTTAGAAAGTTCTGAAAATTTTGAAAACGATCACAAATCCTAAATTTCCCACAAGCTTCTACATGCGATTCTAGAACTGCTCTACGATGACTGCGCAGTGGTTGGAAGAGCAAAATGTTGCTTGATTTAGTGACTTTTGAACAGCGTATGAACCTTAAGATTCTTTGAGATGCTTTATCGTCTGTGTTACTAACTAATGCTTTGATTTCTTATTGCTAGTCGATTATCAAGACTACCAGTGAAAAATAACGCGGGATTGCATAGATGACACTTCTTAAAGTAAGCATGTCTTATGCAGGTGCATGAGCGTCCGCTCCATGAAGGCCGCTCCCAGCCCTACGGCGATGACCTGGAATCCATCGTCTACCTCATCATTTCCTTCCTCCACGGCTGGCCCCCTTGGCAAGGCCTTGGCATCAAGGACCGTAAAACAAGATCAAAGCCGTTGGCCTGTTAAAAAAAACCATCCCCCTGGACGAACTATGCCTAAACTGTCCCCCACAACTCCAGGACTACATCAAATACGTCTGCAGTACGCAGTTCTACGCCGAACCCAAGTACGACCGTCTCCGGAGGTTCTTTGCCGGTGTGATGCAGGCCAACGGCTGGGTGGATGACGAGCGGGTCGACTGGATGGAACGGGCTTTTGATTTCACCAAGAATAGGAAATCGGACAGTGGTTTTGGGAAACCCGGGTCGGAGGAGGGGGAAGCCGGGGAAACGATGATGGAGATGCGGAAGAGTGTCGTGAAGGTGCAGATGACCCAGAGAACGCTGGTGGGCGAGGAGGGAGAGGGAACGCGGACGGTGGTGCGAGGGTGCCGCCGCCGGCGCGTGTGGGGATGGATCCCACGATTCATCCGTTGCTGGTGTTTAATGGTAAGGCTGATTACATGACTGTATTTCGTACTGCTCACATCAGCCAGGCCGTTGCGGCTCGTTTCGAGCCAATTTGAAAACGTGACTGAATTAGCGTGCAGCAGATCGATCAGTCAGACAGTTTGCGTTTCCTTCCTTCGTTATCAGACAGACAGTTTGCGTTTCCTGCTCTAACAAGTAGACACTCCTCTGTATAAGTATAGCGGACCACCTTGCCTTAGTACATCCACGGATCTCTGTACACACATTATCACCAAGCATATTCGAAGTTTTCCATGTTCTGCGCTACAGTATTCGCTTCAGGTTTGTGGCACAACATCCGGCTGCATATGCTGCGAGTGCGGGTAGCTATGTGAAATTTGTTTGGTTGTAATAATGGCAACCTCGTGGTGTCTGGTTATCGATGTCATGCATGGCGTTTCATCGCTTCTCACTTATCACAATTGCGGGTCAAAAGGCTCACCGAGGGGGACTAATTGAACGAGCATGATGCGTTGGTAAAGCAGTGAGCTCCGAAAACAGTGAAGTCTATTCAGTTTATACAACTATCTGTACACCAGGACTGCTAGTCTAATCGGCTATACATTTCTAACCGACTTTTATTCCAGAGCAAGAGAACAATCAGAAACTGACATCCTCCTCGGCCCCCAAGAAGCCAGAGCCCGCTGCTCAAGAGGATGGCTGTTTCACCCATCGACAGCGCGAGATAAGTAAACCACGCCGACACCGGGAAGATCATGGTGGCTGCTGTTTGCTGTTAAGGTGGCGTTCGGTGGAATCACGGTTTCTTGATGCGTAATTTCCTTCAGAGCGAGCATTGTGGTCCTCAATAAGCGGCCGCTACGGGTAGAACATGCTTAGGAGTGGTAGCAGGGCCTAATTGGATAAGAGGACCATGTTTCTCGTTTAACAGTTGTTTATGATTTGATCTGCTAGAATTTCGTAAAACTAGCGGTAACATACGACGCACAAGAAAATGATGTTTCTTCGACAGTGTTTTACTCTGGTTGCAAGGCTAACGCTGAATGAATTTAGACTGAATCAGAATATTTCACGACTGGCTTTGATGGGTTGATCCCGAAGGAGAGAAGAATTAAAACTAACATGAAGTCGCAAGTCTAAAGCGTCTCCTTCCCCACGCTCGTAGCTCGACATCCGTCCTGTGTAATCAAATTCTGCTAATAATTCTAGCAACCAAATTTATACTTGGTATTTTCATTAGCGTGGTAAAATAAATCAATGATTAAATAAGAGCTGGCCTAAAAATAAACTACCTATAAACCTACTAGCACAGAGTCATAGCTCGGGCGAGCAGTAACAGAACACAAAGCGATTTCCGGTCTCAGTAGCAATTACCCATTTAGGCAGATAAATCTCGATCGTGCGTTCCAGCGGGTAGATTGACTTTCCCACAGTACAATCCATTCGTTTCTTAGCAACACGATCTGAACGCAGAGTCGCAGTCTGTAGTAAATACCAATTTCGAACGCTATCCTGAGTCATGGATCCCCCGTACCGTCACTTCTCTCGTCACTGAACACGAGCACATCTCACACCGCCAGGCCAAACAAAAGGCAGTTCCCACCGTTATCGGAGCAAGCGCTTAGTGAATCGGATTGTGCGGATATCTATCAGGTCTCCCGCACGAGGCTCCTCGTAGCGGACACATGATGATGTGTGCGCCAAATTGCCAGGGGATCGACCAGTGCAGTGACCAGTGGTGTGGCATACAGCGTTGATCATGAAAAGGCCAGTTTCTGTGAATGTTAAGGTAATAATAGCCGATCAAATTCGATCAGACAAGAAGCATTTCCAAGCATTTCCTCTGCTAAACGTTACAACGAGCTTCTGGCCCATTGTAACGTTTGTACTTCGATAAAAAGGCTTCAAAGTGAAAGCTGAACTAGAGTTTCCCGTTTCCTTTCTGATTATGCCTTACGTTACGTCAAGCTACACTTTCAGGTTTTCCTTATCGATTACGCAACTGTGATCAAGTTCCAGCAGAAGGTGACAGTTAATGAAGAGGGATCTGCACCTCGCGTCATCGGTAAACAACTGAAAGGTCATGCCTTGTACGATAATATCGCCAGCCATCGAGGAAAACGAGCGGAGGTTTGTATGATTTACATCTGTACTACTTTGTGGTTGATTTCTTATAGATTCGTGCTTGTTAGTTATCGAGGTGATGCGGAGGCTACGATGTATATGCTGTTGCACTTGCTGCTGGGGGATCTTCCCTGGCGCGGGGCCGTGATAAAAACCGGCAAACTACCTTGAAAACACAAGGAAAAGCCCAACAAGTTTGATGCTGTGCTGCAGATCAAGGAAAGCGCGGGGGTTTCAGAGGTAAGAAACATAGATTCCGAACCAAATGTTTATTAAGCGCAAAGGGGACTGGAACACAAGTTTGGTTTGCCAAAAATATTGGTAGTGATCAGCTTGCCTGCTCGTCACCTTTTTAGCCGAGAAGAACCATACAGTGTTCAGCAGAATCCTTATAGCAAAAGCACTTTCATGATGCTGACGTGTGAATCAATAGAGAACACATTATCGAACACGGGTGCTAGGTATTCCTTCGTTGTTGAAGCTTGTACTCGTAACTGCATTTTATAATTAATTGCCTTGTGTTTCTAGCTGTCTCCTTCCGAAATTCTGTTTGCACTGGACCATGTTCAATCCTTGAATTGCGAAGAGATCCCTGATTATGAGCTGCTGATCCATCTGTTTTTTGTCTCTGTTACGAAATGAGGAAGAAACGTTTGATTACCATTACGACTGGCTGACATGAACCAGTCCGGAAGAGCTGCAAGATCGGGTGCGACGCAAACGGAATGTTCTAGCCAGCTTAGTGGACCCAGTGACCGGGAAAAAATCTCGCACTGCAAACCCATCGACATATGCATCATCAGGACAGTATGGATGGTTTACTTCATGGCACTGAAGACCATCATGTTACTGTGTAGCGTTCAGGATCCGCCGTGTGTCTGTTGTTTGTCAAGTGAAAACATCGATGTGCGATTCACTGCGATAAAGATCTAACGTGCTTTTTTTTTGAATGCTGGAATCTTGAATGTTTTGCCTATAGCCCTAAAAAAGCCTAAAATAGCGCTGCTTCCCGATCGCGCACCAGTTATCTGCTCTAATCAAAATCCTTGCCAATCTGAAACAAACAGACATCACAGTGTCATCACTCTTGGTCTCAGCACTTTTTTTAGTTCTATACTTACATTTTGAGATCAGCACAGCCCTATACAGGATTCCGCACCCAGTCAAAACCATGTAGCATCCTCATAATAATCCACTTCCTTTCCCGTGTCCGTCATAAGATTGAAACACACTGTAAAGACCGCGAGAATGGCCGGTGCCCGCACAGCTTGTACACAAAGCAACATGTCCGTCAGTGGTAGGAGGCCGGCTCGTTGTAGTGAGCTTAAGTACAGGCTATTATTAGATGTAGCGTGGGGTCCCAGGCTATACGTCGTAGATGGTGCTGAATGATGACACGAAAAAGATGGACCTTTTACGCTTGGTTGGCAGCCGTGTGGGGATGGTAGTGACGAGCCAGGATGAAGTCCTTGTGAGGGGTTAGAGCAGTGTGCACAGTGGATCTCAGCGCGTCACTAAGAGAATGGTCAGTATCTTAATTCGTAACTATGATTTGTGCTGCGTTGCTGTAACAAGTTAATTTTATTAAACCAATTTAGCACATGTTCAAGTATTTAACGTAATTCCATGTATAAATTCATGTTGACAACTACTTCCGGTCCGATTAATCCTTAAATGCCATTGCCTTGTGAAGCTTACCAGTCGCAACCGTTGATGATGACTTTTATATTCTCCTAACAATTAGATTGTTTCACTGATAAGAGTAAAACTGTGCTTCTGCAAAAAAAAAGGTGCTTACATGAACTTGTTCCATGAAACAGTTTCAGAATTCATTGTTGTTAATTGCGCTAGATTTTCTTGGAAAACTAAGTTAATTGCGCTAGTAAGTGCACTTGCTGTTTCTGCGGGCACGGGTGGACAGAAGCGAGCACTAAATTTTGCGAACAAATCCGTTATAATTTTGTTAAAATTTCATTTCTTTTCCCAGAAACAGCATTGCAGGTTTCTTAAGTTTTTCGCTGCTGGTCTGGTAGAAATGAGTCTGCTTTTTTCGCAGCCCTGGAAACTCTCCGTATTTCGCACCGCTGCTTTGATCTCAGTGCATCCTTTAGCTCATAATACATCATTATCCCTAAGAAAGTGCTTTTGCGACAAGCAGAATGCCCAGGGGGCGATGTGCACTTTCCTATCAGACCAACCACAATGTGTTTACCAGTGTTATCTAACGAGCGAGTTGTCCTAATCCTTGTAAGCAAAGATACATCGCTTGGAATGTATCTGGGACTATGTAACTGACATACTTGCAGTATCCTTCTATGCATCTGTTTAAAGTAACTGGTGATGTTTCGATCCTGTCGAAACAGACCAGGTTGTTGCCCCAGCAACTCCATGAAACAAAACAAGCCAGACGTGATCGGCTATGCCAGAGCACCAAAAAAATGCATACTACCGTCAGTCTTCACCGTTACCACAATCTATACATAATGATCGAGAATTGGCATTTCTGTTATAATATCACCTGTTGTCGATAGAACTACAGAACCGGATGAAAAAGAACCAATTCGAGGAGATTGCACAGGAGGAGCGGGGGGACGGGAATCTGGTAGGGGAAGCCTGGCACAGCGGAAGAAGGTTGTGTTTCCGGGGACCAATCTCAAAGCATTTGACGCTCATCCACAAACAGGTCAAGAAACAGTCGTTGCATGAGTAGTGAAGGTAAGTAAAATTGGCACTGACGCTGATGCAGTCAGTTTGTAATCAGAATTTAAATACTTATGCTTATCTCAGTTCATTATATACTACAAGTGGTTAGACAGGATAATTTCAACATTTTAGCACCACGTTTACCGAAATGCATGGCATTTTTTGCAGCCTTTATCTAGTACCAAATTTAATGCTTCCTGTAGTAATGGGTATTATGATCAATGCCGGCTCTGGTAACCAATGTTCTTTAACGTAATCGATCTAACGAAGTACTTTGTACTACAGAAATTTCTCTCTCTAACATACAGAGCTCCGAAAGAAAAATTTAGTGCCCCCTAGAAGTTTTGTAAGTTTGTACCAATTTTTTCCTCGCAAAAAAGTTACCACTGCCTGTTTGAACTGGGTGTTACCATGCAGAAACACTTGTCAACGGTATGTACTTTTATACAGACCCTGCAAGAACAACAAAGGATCCATGAACGCTTGCTTACCATGCTGTTCATTGCTTATATGAAAAGAGTAGTGCTGTAGGACGTACTTGGCAGGCAAAAGTAGTTCTACCGCTTCCGGTGATCGAGTAGGAGATAACTGTCTTCAACGCGTGTAGTCGACTTCTCTGTTGATCTTACTCTGGTGATCTTTCACGCATTTGGCCGGGCCGGGTTCAGCATCATTTTATGATGCTGAATTGGCTCGATCACTTGTTCTGTTTTCAGACATCTTATTTTGTTTGCATTTGTCACAGGGTGACCAGCGGTTGCCTTTCAGCTGGCCCGTTCGGACATCACCCGTTCTTTCCTCTCCTCTGCTTCGTTATACCTTGTTTCTGTTTGGGCCGCGGCATCGCTTTTGGGGTTTGGTCGCGGACGGTTACATAAGCGGCTTCGACTGACCACTTGTGCCTTCAGACGCCAAGTCGGACATCGGGTCAGCACTTTACCATCTCCGTGATCGCCCCATAAAACGGCAACTGGTTTCTGCGCCCGAATATCTCGTAACGTTAATGGCAATTATTGCCAAAACAATAATTGTCGTTAACGTGCGATAGAAGGGCTTGTTGTTACGCATCGTAACACAACAAGAAACATAGATTATTGTGGCTTGCAGAAATCAGTTGATCGCTATAAAAGTGTTCTTCTAGTGTTCTTCTAGTGGAACGCGTGTTCTTCTAGCTCTCCCTTTAATGATTCCACGATGCCCTTCACGCTGCTGACAAACACAATGCACACGCCATATTTCGAGGCTAGCTGCATGGCAGCTGCCGATAAGACATGTGCTGGGAGCGATTTTGTACCAGATCGAGGATCTGTTGCATAACTCGGCCTTAAGTGCGGTTACCGGAAGGAAGAGAAAGCTCAGAAGCCATACTTAAATGGGCAGAATAACAAGAAAAACGGTAAACAGAAAAAAGATACGTTATTTTCGGTAAAAATGCGCCGCATTCTGAAGGCGTTCAATTCAGACAGTGACAATTTACCGCGGGGCGTTACGTGGAAAGCGTTCGATGTACAGATTACGGGGTGTTCAAACCACAGAGGGGCACCCCTGTGTTATAGTCTATGGAGCGCGCCGGTACAGTCGGTCGCGTTCAAACTACCCGGTGGTTCAATGTGTGGAGGTGTTCAAAGTTACTGGTTTTATTGTAATCTTACTCTGGTGACCTTTCACCCATTGGTCGGGCCGGGTTCCGCTTCTGTATACCGTTGCAGGAAATCTTCTCTACTGATACTGGTGGTACCAGAAACACTTCTGGGATGCGGTGCAGCATCTTTGGCAACTAGAGCGACATCGCTGCATGGTACTTCAGCAGGTTCCCGTAGCGTCGTTTAATTGGTCGCAGGGGAGCACGTATACCGACGGGCGTTGCGGGTTTCGTGGCTTGTTGACGATTGGTGTTTAGTTTTGTTAGAGTGGGCACAGGTAGATATGAATGTCGTAATTCAGCCTTGTGCTTTGAACTGTTAACTGACTAGACGAAATCGTCCTTCAGTACATGTGTACGATGCTGAAGAATTCTTAGGGAGATACTCTTGCCACCACCGGACCTTGCAGCTAGGAAGCTGTAACTGTTGGTTGTTACGATTTCAAATCGACTTCTCTGTTAATCTTAGTCTTGTGACCTTTCACGCAGTGGCCGAGCTGGGTTTCGCTTCTGTATACCGTTGCAGGAAATCTGCTCTACTGATACTGCGGGTACCACCAAAACACTTTTGGGATGTGGTGCAGCATCTGCGGTAACTAGAGCGACATTGTTGCATGGCAGTTCAGCAGGTTTCCGTGGCGTCGGGTTCATTGCTAGCAGGGTTAGCACGTATCCCCGTGGGTGTTGGAGCTTTCGTGGCTGTTGACGATTGGTGTTTAGTTTTGTTAGAGTGGGCACACGTAGATATGAATGTCGTAATTCATCCATGCGTTTTGAACTGTTAACTGACCAGACGAAATCGTCCTTTAGCACATGTTTCCGAGGTTGAAGAATTCTTAGGGAGATACTCTTGCCACCACCGGACCTTGCAACTAGGAAGCTGTAACTGTTGGCTATTACAATTTCAAATCGGCTTCTCTGCTAATCTTACTCTGGTGACCTTTCACGCACTGACCGGGCCGGGTTCGGCTTCTGTATACCATTGCGCGAAATCTTCTCTACTGATACTGTTGGTACCGAAAACACTTTTCGGATGCGGTGCAGCTTCTGCGGTAACTAGAGCGGCATTGCTGCATGGTAGTTCAGCAGGTTTCCGTGGCGTCGGACTTATGGCTCGCAGGGGGGCACGTATCCCTGCGGGTGTTGCGGCTTTCGTGGCTGTTGACGATTGGTGTTTAGTTTTGCTAGAGTGGGCACAGGTAGATATGATTGTCGTAATTCAGCTTTGTGCTTTGAATTGTTAACTGACTAGACGAAATCGTCCTTCAGTACATGTTTACGATGTTGAAGAACTCTTAGGGCGATACTCTTGCCACCACCGGACCCTGCAACCAAAGAGCTGTAACTGTTGGCTGTTACGATTTCAAATCCAGGAGCCAGCAAATAACACAAGGAAAATCTATCGCGCGATAGAGCGGTTTTACAGCTCAAGTAAGGGTGTCTTACGAAAAACGCGTTCTTCATCATGACACCAAATGCCGCCAAACATTTCTCCGAACAACAAACTGTTGCTGATCCCTGTCTGCGTACAGTACAGTTCACAGAACGGTTCTGAACTGCTTTTTGAGATCTACTTGCTTGCGGGCGCCTTTCTTCATTGCAGTAAAACTTTCTGTGGTCAGATCGCGCTTTTGCCATTTGCTTTTTTGGACGTCTTTGTAGCACGTTAATACAGCTACAGTACTACAGCTACGCTAACTAACTAATAATAACTTGGCGAACAGCTTTGAATCAAAATTTAATGTCTTCCAGTTCTTTTGTTACAAAACAGCGCGATAACACGAGGAAAATCCACATGTTGGACATATCCACTATATATGGACATATATCGTCCGATTCTTTGAGTGCTTTGTTTCCTTTCGCTGCTGATATAATACCACCCAGAGAAAGCCCGACTGTTTGGTCTGCTTCGGATAACTACTACAAGTCTAACTACTAACTAAACTAACTACTAACTAACTACAACTCCTAATGAACTGTAGTAATAATTACACCTAAGCTACCTTGAATTAAGAAAGTTGGTTCAGTTGTTTGTCCGCTATGTGAAGCACCGAAGATCAAACGTTTTATAAAGCCGCATAGATGAAATATTACAAACACGTTTATGCGACAGGTACTAACATTAACAATGTGTGTGAAATAACAAGTATAGAAGAAAAAGCATCTCCATCAAAATCCCTTCTCACCGCACCGGCCACTGACTTTATCGCAGTGGAACATGGCGGCGAATACCACTTAGCGTCCCCTTGTAAAGAACGCTCAACACCTTACAACAACGATCTTTGCGTCGGAGCACGATCTTTACCTTTGCCTTTCGCCGGAAATTCGGATGTTCATAATCATCGACTGCTATCTGTCGGCTAAGTATTAGTCATATACCTTCAATAATTTTTCTGGACAACCATTGCTCGTTTTAAGTACATCAGTAATTAATTTCTGAGAATCTGTATTATTGTGATTGAAGAACACTCTGTGTTTGTGCCCCCTCGGCAGATATGATGGGTATCTGCGAGTCGTGCACTGCACAGAATGTTTTCAGACTACCCATTGATGTACCGTGTCATGCCGAGAGACTGCGATATTTTCCAAGTGAATAGGTGGGTATACAAAATCGTCGGTGTGCTTTCTTTTTTCCTCGCTGAAAGCAGCGAATGTCGCCACAGGGTATGAACATACCGCATCAAATACCAAGCATTAGTAAAAAAGTTCCGTTCCCATCAACGTGTATTTACAGGGTCAAGTTTTAGTTGAGTAGCGTCAGGTTGCGTTAGTTAATGTTTAATTTATTCTGTTCAGCATTATAAATTTAACAACGATAGAAAAGCTCGGTGTGTTAACTCTCCTTTAATGTGCACCTTTTGCCTAACTTCCTGCGTTGCTGTTCGTTAATTAACTGAGTTTTTCATAAAACATACTGTCGTAAAACCAATATACCCAGCTGGTTTTCTACCTGCCGGTTATATAAACAATGTGAAAGTTACTGGACCCCGCGTTAGTTAAAATTTTGGATTCATTTGACCACGCTGTTATCGTACGATTTTTCGTACTGCTGTCTGGTGAATGTAGTTTAGGAGACGAGAGACGACCAACGGAACCATTGCTCTTGTATCTCTGTGTATTGCTAATCATAACAGGAACCGTTCTCAACTATGAGAGCCAAGAAAAGAAACATAAGGAAAGGCAGATACAAAACTTCTCGTTCGGTTTTCGAGATGCTCACGGAGCATCTCGTTCGCCAATATGTCTCATTTCGCTGTTCTGTGCATTTTTATTGTATCTTCTGGAATGAACTCAACTCTGGGAACGGAATAAGGAAACTCTATAAGGTTTTTTGTGTGGACCGGAATACGTGCCCTGACATAGAATGTACAAGCCAGCATGCCTTCCAGCTCACTGACTAAATAAATCCTTCCGCCCTTATCAAATCTTTGATTGAAACGATTAACAAACATCGCTCCATTCTGAAAATTTACCATACTGTATTCCCGACCTAACATGTCCATGGTTTCGTATAGTGTATGTGACGTCACAACATTAATTTTGGTTCAGTGTTTTTTTAATGGCGGAATAATGAACAATACTTTTTTACAAAAACTGCAAAGATCTTTTCCCGTGTAAAAATAATGCAAAGGGTACTTAAACAGTACAAATTTGGGACCAGAGAAGCGGATCGACGGTGGCAAGTGCCGTAAGCACTACCTAGCAACCGGAAAATCCTAATATGAACGGCTCTCGGTAATCGGTGCTGCAGAAAACGCTAACTAGCAATCACCTTACTAACCCCCAAATTACGATTTTTTAGCTTCACAAATGGCAACGCAAAGTGACAAATTGGTCTGTAAGTCTTCGTCAACTGAGTTACTACCGAGCCAGAATTTGGAATCAGAGTGGATCGTTACTATGATAGACGTAACATACGATCACGGCGGGGGATGGATGTTCTTTTTCCCTGACGAGAACATTGACGAAAAGTGGACAGAATTGCAAGTACTCGTCACAAGAGGACTGTTTGCTGGTATTGGCGTAAATTCAATTCGTACCAGTACACGAAAAAGCCAACAAAACCGAGGATACAAACATGGCAGCGAATACGTCATATGTTTCATATGTGGACCACCAGACCAAGAGGAGCATGTCAAGAACGTGGGAAAAAAAATTCTTCATCACTTCGACCCTGCTGACTCCGTGGAACGCGTTTTCTACCAAACCGAGAAGCAGTCAAAGTCTGTTAAGCAACGAACCGGACAAAAAATAGACCATCAGTACAAACTGGACTGCGCTTGGATTAGAAAGTGGATCTGATAAGGTTTGTTAGCGTGTCTAGTTGCAATGAATTCAGCTGAAGGATTATTATTCAAGTCATTCTGTTTACACTTTTGTTTTGACTCAAATATTCGTACATTTGTAACAGTCACAGTCTTCGTTGCTTCAGGTGGTTCGTGCAAGCGCGGATGAGGGTTGCGGACAGGAGGATGTCTGGAGCTGGACATATCACGCTGATGGGGGCTTCTTGTTTGCTTGCTAGCTTGCTGGTTTGTAGGATGGATATTATGCTTGCTTTGTGCTGCGGTTGTTCTTGCTGTTGAGTATGCTGTTAAACGCTGCACCTGTCAAACCGTTAAGCATAAAGCAGTGTCCCTGTGACCTGTGTCTTATGACAAACAAACGCAATACCTGTAGCGTAACGTACGCAGTCATGCAACGAATCCAGTGATAAAACTTTATTGTAAAAACATTTATAAAACGCATCTGAGCGGAAACTGGGCAGGATTCAGAATTGCCGTCCTATTGATTCAGCAAAACTGATGGGAGCTGAATTCCAACAAATTTTGAGAAAAGATACCAATAAGTTCTCCATAACGCCCGTCAAGGGCGTGGGCATCCCGGGGTGTGGGTCCCACGTGTTTGGGGTTTTCCGTTGATGTTTTTGCTTTTCAGAATGAACCACTAAAAGGTTACGAAATCGAACGTAAGGGATCGAATCATTGATCAAACAAAATCGAACAAAATACGGCGCAAATTAGGTAGATAGTCGTTTATGGTTAATTTACGCAATGCAGTAGGCATCGGTCAATGCTGCCGTCCGCCGCTAGCAGTAACCCCAGTAAGCGGGCTCGAGAGTGGCCCCATGCGTGCAGTGCAGTTTGACTCACTGCACTCCCACCCAGACAAGACACCGCAGTCCTAGCCATACGATTCGTCCCAACTACAGCGGTTGTGGAATCCGAGTTTGTACAACTCTGAGGGTCAAGATCGTTGCCCTAGTGGAGTCCATAAGACGAAGTCTAGCCACATCGGAATGTAAAGGAATCAGTGTGAATCCATTACAGCCGTTATTCACGTTTCATAGCAATGCATTCAAGACTGCTGCTTTACAATTCCATTTTCTCCTACACTGGGACATTTAATAAGGAAGCCGCTTATAAACATGCGCAAGTCCAGACCTTACAACTATAAAAGTATTTTGGTGAACCTTCTCTTAGGAGTGTGATAAAAAGAAAACTGTGAAGGGGTAGACACTAGGCAGTCAGCTAGAAAACCACTCACAATCGTATCGCAAACTCCGTGAAGCTGAGAGCTCTCTTAGAGCCACAACAGCATTGTTTTTGGCTGCACGAACACTGGCAGTCTGTGTCCAGCTGGCTCGGTTTTCGATAATTTCTTGGCAATGGCTAAGAAAATATCACTCACGTTTATCGCAGTTTTCGCGGACGTTTCCATAAAGAGTAGTCCTTGCTCATCCGCATTCCTCTAGTCGTGCGAAAGCTGTTGTAAGCGAATTAGTTTGCAACAATTCCGTGTGATGGAGACGCTAACTGTAAACGGATTTCATGAGATGTCGCCCACGACATGATACGGTCGAAGAGTGGGTTCCAGAAATTGAAGAGGCAGTTATTGAGCGGGAAAAAAGCCACAAATGGTACCAAGCGATGAGACTGTGTTCAGGTAAAGAGTGCGAAAGTACAGTGGATTGACTTCAACTGTTTCCCTGGGACCCTGTCCACACTCTTCCACGCGCTGTTGTACATTGTTCCTACTACGATTGCAACTAAATGTAAATGTGTGCCGTTATAGATGGCGATAAAGAAACTACGGCAACCTAAGTCGATAAACAACAAAATAAGTCGAACCGCTTCCAGTGGTGTGCAGCAGGGGGGGGATGCCTTACGCTGTACCTGCCGACCCAGGCCCCTGTATGCTGGAAATCAACACGATGAACAGTGAACTTAACTGGCACACCAGAAACTGGTAAATGCAGACTACTGTACCACACTGCGCGTGGTACAGCGGTTAGTCGTATCGCCAACAACCGAGTGTGCCAGGGATCGATTCCCCCTCTGGATTAAAACAAAAAATACACTAACTGTTTCATAGCAAGCCGATTATTTCTCGACAGCATTACTGAGGACTTGAGTGGGCCATGAGTCACTGGGTTTATAAAACTAACATGTTATGCCGTCGGAGACTTCCATTCCCTTCATTTGGGACGAATACTACCGGCATTAATAGTCTAAGTTGCAATTAACGAAAGCACGGAACAATGGGAATCTGGAACACTTAATAGTTCCGTCGTTCTAGTTGTCATACACGGCGATGCACCAGAATTCATGTGCAGCGTTGGTAGCTTGGTTGCTGTACACAGCGTAATCCATGTATGATCGTTTCTCACAACAGATATATCAATCGAACTGCATCCGATAATCAATCGGCGGTTACCTATTAACTTGGGCACCATGTTCTAATCATTTGCATTTACGTTTGTTTGCGTCAAATGCTGTTAACGTTTTCAAGATATCAGGGCAAGTAATCGACCTCCAGTCCAAAACAACTTCACTAGTCAGAACAGATATCGTGCTTTAACACAGTTCGTCGGTTGTCTATTCCGGAATTGCACTAACTATATTTCATGAAGCAACTTTTAATGCTTTGTGTTTCTTCTATTATCTTCGAAGTTGAAAATTCGGCTTACAGTTCATTGAGCCATAATACTATAGTCCTAAAAATTCCGTTGAAAAAAGTACCACTGTTTTGTTTGCACTTGGTGTTAGTGTGTATGCTCAGATGACTGCGAGGCACTCTGTTATATTGGTTCGTGAAATTATGCCTAAGGAACGACTCTGGCCAACAACTGGAGAGGAATCGTAAGCTTAGCAATAATGGTTAAAATAAACGAGTACAAAACGTAACAGTTAGAAGTTGAAATTCCCTTTTGCTTCTAATTGCTTTTACTGAAGATATGGAAATTTTCTTATTTATGACTTCAAGAGTGATAGAAAAAAAACACTAAATCTATTTCATTTTTGCTGAAGGGAAAAAAATAAAAGCTTAAACATAACTGATAATGATTAGAACGATCAACACAATAACACGTGCAGAGCTCGGCCAAGTTTCCCTTTGCTGTTTTGATTTTGGCTTTGCCGTTTACTTTACCGTAGCTAATTTCCCTTTGCCGTTCAATCTGCCGTTTATAATTTGACTTAGACTTTACCTTTGGCGTTACGCCACATTTTGCCCTACAACACTGCCTTGAAACATGCCGTGAAACTCAACTCAGGCACATAAAAGAACTACATAACAACCATATGTTTTGTGTTTTAACGTTTGTTTGCTATTTACAACTAATCTACGCACTAAATAACACGCTGTACAGTTACATTTTCATACAATTATCCCGATTTTTGCATATATGCATTATTTTATCGCATAGCTGTTTTGTTAACGGTATTCTGGTAACTTCAGTTTGCTTTCGCTTTTGCCAGAAAGCAGATACAGGCAAAATAGACGATACCGGCTTCGGTCTTAGGTAGGCGCATTCCGTATTTCTACAAACAAAATCCCTTTGCGCGCTGCAGTAATACTACAAGGTGCAGGAAAAACGCCCAGGCCATTTGCCGTTCGGGAGAGCGCCCGACGCAAAATAACTAATGCAAAGTCTCGAGGATGTCGAGCCTAATACGTCAAGAATACTAGACGAAGAGCGCAATTTTGTGTATCGACGCTTAATTCAATGCTTCTGGACGTATTTAAGAAAATCAGACCATCTGGTTACGTTCAAACTTCAGCGTTGGCGCTCGCTACGTATTCGTGCACTCGCGGTCGTATGAATCTTGAATTTCAACACCCTACTTTGTTTCTTTTTCTCTGAGTGAATCACAGATCGATCGTTCAAAATAATCTGCGCTTTTTCCCTCACTACCTTTCAGAACGCATCGTAACTCTAGCTTTTCTTTGGAATCGTGCGTCGAACATACCGGTAAATACCATCGACATATGTGCCATCAACAGGAAGCGACTACCAGAGAATTCTTTACCCTTGCTTAGAAGGATTTAAATTTGCCGCACTGCGGCTGTTGCTGTTGTTCAACGGTCAAATTCGACTGCAATGTTCTTTTTCATGCTGTGATCTTCAGATTATTTATACGCTTTATCTCATCGTCGCAGTCAACAGTTCGTGAACGTATCGCTGATGCTACGAAACTATTATCGTGTTGTGCTAAGACAGCGTAGTTTGCCAAAATTTAATATGCATTCTGTAACGGAATCAGCTCGGGCCACTTGCCAGCTGTGTCAAAATTCACCAGCACTCCAGAATTCTATGTAGTGCGTACCGAACTGAACCAGACCGCGCTGCAACTGCATGACGCCGTACTGTGGACCACATCCGTTATGATGCCAAATGAGTCTACGAACCAAAAAAATAATATCCTCAGGTAATCTCCCCCAGGATCGGCGTAAACTAACTGTGCGACTGACTGCAGCGCTTGCGGGAGACACTGCTTGGTAACTAAAAGATATAAACAGATGTGGTCGCGAATGCGATCTTTTCTTTAATTTGACAACAATCCCGTATCAGTTTCGATACAGTAAAACTGCCAACAGTTAAATACAGAGAAAGACATTCTCCATGTCCATATCAATAGTTTACTCGCCCTATGGTAACATACTGTAGGACCGCAGTACAATAGAAGGACACTCTGTGTTGTGCTTCCTTGGCAGATATGATAAGTATCTGCAAGCTTTGCACGGTGCAGAATGTGCTCATACATTAGCCGAAAGTTAATGCATGTTTTCATCTGTGTCTAACGATTGATATGCAGCAATAGCTCATTTGACGGGTTCTGGCACTAAAAGCAGGATTTTGTGTTATATCGCATTGGAAACTTACCACAAGATCTACCAGTAGAGTTGTTCTGGCTGTGAGAATGTATCTGCACGTCCGCAGACGCATCACTATGTGGCGTACGTTACATCTGCGACTGACGTATATATACGTAGCTCTAATGATAATTAAATGTCACATTTAAATAGGCTTAATTTGCATGAGTTGCCTGAACACCGGTCAACTGCCGCCCAGTACAATTTATGGTCTATTCACTGCGTTGTATATAACAGGTTACAGGAACTATTTCGCTTATGCTCGGCGATCAGATTAACTCAGATTAACGATCGTAGAATTCTCTGAAGGTTGCTTACGCTGCTTTGATGACTTTATCGGATGGCTTTTATGTTTAGGTTTTGATGAGATATGGTCCAAGTTCCAGAAAATATTCCTAATTCCCTCTAACACATTTTTAGGACCTTTCCTAAGGCCACCAAGCAGGGACTAGGAGCAACATTTTCCTCTATTAGCTGAAAAATATGCCCATCTCACTGAATTTTACTCGACTTTATTCGCTTATTAGTGAATATACTGTACTAGGAAACTGCACTCACCGGTTGCGGGCACTGAATGACCGAAGCGAAGGAAGCACGTACTGTACAGTACATAGGACAAAACGAGTTGCAGAAACAAAAAAGTTATTAAAGGCTTACTCAACCAACCAGCTAAATAACTCACACAATGCTATCAGGATGTGTTAACCGGAGAGACTGTAACACGAAAGTGATTACTACTAACCCGATTTAGTTCGTTACGATGTCGTTGACCATGCGTCGTTGACAACGCCTAACAAGGGGTTATCATGGCGCCCCAGAAAGTGGGTCGAGTGCGGGGGGCGCCAGCATAATCCATGTACGGAAATCGATGTTGTCGCTGTACCGGACGGGGAACCCGCTCCGTTTGCCGAGAACGAATACATAGCGTCAAAGAACTGAGGGTCCAGAGGGTAGTGATAATTATGTGGTGAGGAGTTTACAGGCTGTCATGCATCACATAAAGGTTCGACGGCGTCAGAAGTGTAGCGGTGTAAGCGGAACGATTCCCGAGAAGCGTTTCGTTTCTTGCCTTTATTCTGGTTGGTCGCGGATTCGTGGGGCTGTTTCAAAGCGCAACGGGAATCACCCTGAAGGATTTAAGCTTCCTTCTAGCCAATTTATCACTACCGCAATCAGTAGCGGCGTCATTTTTTAACATCCAAATGCTTCGTACATCTATCATACTTAGATTTGACGGATTCCTACGCGCTTCACAGTTTTGCACTCCTCGGGAAAGTACCTCTTTTAAAATTTCCACATGGAAACGGACAGATGTGCATTTGACCTCGTCCGCTGTTGCAATTATCCTTAGAACCACAAGGACTTCACAACGCCGACCAGTTACAGTACGTTTGTTTCACCACAACATCCGTCCCTGCCGCATGTAAACAGTACATTGCTTTAAGGAGTTTGCTTCTTCTTGTGAAACTTTACTCCCTACTTCAGACTGGCACTAACGCAGATGTGATTTACATTATTTTTGCGTTGCAGTTAGACAGTAATTCCTTACTTGACTGCGAGCGCAGCAAATTTCGTAATCCCTTGACTACCATGTTGTTGCCATATCAGCTGTCAGAATATTTCTAATTTTATGCCCAATCGCGGACGTATAGCGGTGATTATTGTTTGTTGACTATCTGTACAGTATACTACTGTTATACCCTTACTTACCACATTATTACATTTTCGAGTTTTCTTATTGCATTCTTTGGATATTGTTTTGCGGAACCATGGTTAACACTATTATTGAACTTCTTAACCGTATTGGTCACTCCGAAAGTAGTGCCTTTGAATATGCACTTCGAAAAGGCCTGATTCGTTCACGGATTGAATGTCCCACATGTAATCCGTCTCATTCCATCTCCATCATTTCAAAGGAAAAACCCGGTATCTTCCCATGGCACTATAAATGCTACCGAACAAAAAAACGATTTTCCGTTAAATCATCCACCATTTTCTCGCAGTGTCACATTTCTCTACATAAATGTCTCCAGCTGATTTATTACTGGACGAAGGGGCTACGAGGTCAAAAAATCATCAGAGAAGAACTACAAATTTCGACGCTAGCAACAGTACGATGGCTTCGCCTATTTCGAAATATTTGCGAATACCGGATAAAGAAAGATTGGACGAATATGCAGATCGGTGGCAGAGGAAAGACTATTGAGATCGATGAATCAAAACTCTATAAACGCAGCAAAAATAAGGGAAGAAGGTGTGCTAACAAGTCATGGATTTTGGGTGGTATTTGTAGAGAAACCGGTGACATATTTGTTCATATGGTGGAGAAACGAGATGCAGAGACTCTTATACCATTAATCCAGAAGTATGTACGAAAGGGTACACGAATAATTACGGATGGCTGGGCATCCTACAAGAAACTTTCCAAAATTGGATACACACACCTCAAGGTGAACCACAGGAGGCATTTTGTAGATCCCTTCACCGGTGCCCATACCAATACAATTGAAAATTTCTGGAGGTGGTTGAAAGCTGGCCTACCAAAGGGGGGTATGAGGCCAGATTATCTTATGTCATACATATACCAGCATGTATGGAGGAAGAAGTATGCAAGAACGAATGCCGTCGCGTATGAGAATATAATTACACATATTGTTGAGTATCAATCAAGATTTACTGCTGATAATTCATAACGCGTTTTTGTGTTAGCACTGATGCTAGTCACAGAGGATTTATTTGAAAACTGAATGATCTATTACTATGAAATGCGGGGCTTAGTGAGTGAATTGCAGATTTGTGTTTCACCACACACGACGAACCTCCAAGATTGAGCCGCTAAAAATCTTGATCGAAATCCTTGCTCGACATAACCTATCACAGAATTACTATACAGCGCAGAAAAAATTACACTGCGTAATTTTCTCACTGAACTGCATCAGTATATATGTTCGGGCTTTGAAAGGTTTATACTCAGCTTTTGGATCACTTACAGCCGTGTCTGCACGTAAATAATCACAGCACGTACAAGTCGTAGTACACAGGCCACAAACCCCACAGGGAACTGACGAACTGGACGCTGTGCTAGTAACCTGCTTGAAGTGTTTCCAATACGACACATGTATGTGCAGTTTTTTAATCAACTAGATGTTCCATTTGTATTTTGCGGATCAGTCAGTATATACACCCGAGATAGCAAGCACAAGCAAACAATAATAACTGAAGTTGAACCTTTCCTTTTTGATGCATCATACATGCGTGTTGTTTACAAAAACGCTAGTGATATGGACAGCAATATTTGATACACACGGAATAACAGTGTGTATATCGTCTGCATACTTCCGTGTAATGCGCGAAAAGAACCGTGAATCGAAAATGGAAAATGACCGTGACAACCACCTAATCGAATACTTAACCCGTCGCTTTGAGTACGTCTACAAGCAGCGTCCCCGGGCGCCTATAACAAAATACACAGCGAATACTTTCCTACCATACGATCTAGAAACAGGTTCAATGGGGTCGTGGTGCTGCCCTACGATACCGTCCAGTTGGCATACGATACCCTCCAGTTGGCGAGAAAATTTCCATTCAAGAAACTAATTATCCTTGAAATTGTCCACTTCCTCCAATAAGAACCCGAAATATAAGAAGCAGAATCCACACCTGGAGACGCGGCCGCTATAGGAGTTTCAATATATGATTTTCTCAATATGGCATTGCAGAAGAGGCGCCGGACGGAGAAACTCCTCCCTGAAGTGTAACGCGTACTGTTGGACGGAACAGTAATTTTTGATTGGTACATTCAGCTGCGGTAAGGCGTTGTAGCTTATGATATGCACAATTACCCAGAGAGTCCTCTTTTATCTTCTGGTAAGTGAACAGGTCCACGAAGGACACCTCGGCAAAGCAGAGGTACACGCAAATATGCAATGAAAGATGGCAGACCGTCTTCTATGGATTATCGCCGCTACCACTAAAACCCCTTAAGGACCCACAACGGAAAGCCCTGTGTACCTCACCAGCCGTCTGCGTTTTGCCGGGGTCCAGCTGATATGACACACTTCCAGATTGCAGAGGGGCAAAGTGAGATGAACTATGAGCTGTCAAACCTTGGTGAGATGAGCTGTCAAACCCTTGGTTTTGGCCAATAACGCCGAAGTACCCAGTGCCAGTAAGTCAGTTCAGCGGACACCGCGATGAACATTTTAGCATCCCTCATGGGACATGGAGCCCAACCATACCACTTTCGTTGTTTTTTTCCAGATAACAGCTTTGTGCCGTACGTGTTGAAACTGACGTTTGACGATGAGCATCCCAAGACTCCGCCTAAACAGTGTGGCAGCTGGATATGGACGCAGTGTAACCTCGTTGGGGCCAGGTACCCTTTACCTAAAGCAAATTCCACATAAAGAAATTTCTTCGGGCAGCTTTACATAAAGAAAGTTTCAAGGGCCACTTTACATAAAGAAATTCTTACATAAAGAAAGTTTCATGGGCGACTTCACATACAGAAATTTTGAGATAAAGAAGTTTTGTATGTTCACTTTACATAAAGAAGACCTTAATGAAAATCTAACTTATAGGAGATTATCTAACCGTTATCCGAATGGTTTTCGATAACTGAATGCTTATGCATATGAGGTGCATTTTGGATTACTAATCCCTGGCTGCTTTGGCTGTACAACCCGGACGCCTCGCATATCAAGGATCAAGGCTGCATAAGCGGGGTCGCCCACCTCCTGGAGGGCAACCACAAGTAGCCGGAAACGCAGCGCTGACCACGCGGAGTATCATCCCCCAGGGCATCGATGTGCAAAGTGCTTCTGTCAAGGGCATCTATGGGCGCATTTTTGTGTGGATCGTCGATAGGATCAACCAGACCATCTGTGAACCCAAGAAATCTGCAGGACATCAGCGAAATAGTATCGGGGTCTTCGATATCTTTAGCTTTGAGGATTTCGAGCACAACAGGTCAGTGGGCATTGTTTACATTGTTCGCGAATCTCAGTAGTATACTGATTTGTTTCTTGGTTTTGGCAGTTTTGAGCAGTGTATCAACTTTGCCTATGAGAACTTGCAGCATTTCTTCGTGTGGCACATTTTCAAGCTGGGCAGGAAGAGTACAACCAAGTGTCCATACAGTGGGGGTAACATTGAGTTCGTGGACAGTCAGTTTTGCCTGGATATGATTGCCGCCACACCACTGTGTGCTGTTGCATACTTTGATGAAGAAAGCCGATTTCCCAGAGTAAATATTTCGCTTTTAACCTGTACATTTTTGCATGCACAAATATTATGGTTACATAGTATCTGAATCTCTGTTATTTTATTTCAATTCCTAGCCCCTCGCTTCTGGTTTCTGGTTCCATTGATTTGATCTTGTCTACGTACACTGACTAATGAGCTCTATCGCATAAAGATCAAGAAGTAATAAATAAGTCTGTACGTAAACGTTAAAGCGAAACCAACATGACTGCTCTTCTTCGTTTTACTACATGGATTTTTGAAAGGCTTGATCCATAAAAGTTACGGCCGATGACCCAATTCACAAACAATTCAAGTTACTGCAAACATATCAATACCTTCATACAAACTTTATGAACTTGGCACACTAGTACCGACTGCATTTCCTTGAAGTACAATACAAATTCAGTTTTGTATACTGCAATACTAGCAGTCGGTCTAGCTTCAGAATACATACGTGTAATTTTCTGCTGCTGGACGAAAGCGCTTTTGTAACGTAAGGATTTGTGACTAAACGTTTGAACAACCAACGGTTCGTCAAAAACCATAATCCGCGGAGCCACAAGCCTCTCGGAACATGTTTTCTTTACTATTTGGCACAAAAATCGTCAAATTAACCCAATCGACGGAACATACGCACAACTATGGTAGCTTAGTAGCTCCACGTATAATAACTTTTAGAAAAGGAACCTCAGTTTCGGTACGACAGACACGAATCAAGCCAAAGAGCGAAACAAATAGAGTAAAACAGAACGAAAACAGTTCTTCTCCAGGACACTCTATCGACAGGTCGCAAGCGCACAATTCACCCATAGAACGAGTGCAGGCAACGCATTACATTTCCTCATACCGATGATCATCTTCATCTTCGTTGGGCATCTTTCCGTCTTTTCCATCCCTCTCATCGTTCTCCCTGATCTTCGGTAAACCGCCTTTAATCGGAACAGTCGACTCACCTCCCATATACAGAGCTTCCAATAATTTATCAATCCCCGCAAAAGGAGAAGGGCCGCGTAGTGAAGCATATCTTGTCTTCTTGGTACTGGCCGCCACCATCGCGGGGTATTTTGCTCCTACGACATCTAGAACTAACTCCAGGCTCTCTTGACCCGCCAGCTTCCACCCATAACCGTCCCCATTGTGTCTTCTTGTACTTACCACCTAGTTTCTTTAGAATCTTGAGGTAATTGTTCCGACAAGCAGCGTTACAGTTGAGGATATGCGGAAGGAAGGAGATCACGCACAGCTGCACGCTAGTGCATGCTTCATCGAAGATAGATTGGTCCGTGAGTTGGGAAATGTTTGGAGCGGAAATAATCTGAGATAGCTCAGTGCTGATCAGCTTATCGATGGCTTGTTCCGTTAGATCGGTCAAGTTTTCATCGGTTAGAATGATAACTGGCGATTCAGTTGGTTTCGGTTCTTCTACCGGTCCTGTGTCTTTCTTTGGTTGTTCTGTTTCTTTTGAAGATTCATTCGGCCTTCTGACTTCTTGGTCACGAGGCCACTTTCAGTGCCTCTGCAGTGAGCATACTCTCGTACTCGGTCGGGGCTTTCTTATCCAGTCCGTAGATCTTAATCGTCGGGTAGCCAGTGATGTCTAGCTGCTCGGCCAGATTGCGCTCGTCATCGCAGTGCATTGTCCCGAAGTTGACAGTGCCTTTCAGCTCTGCGGCCACTCTGCTGTGCTCGGGAGCAAACTTCTGGCAGTGGGAGCACCACTGAGCGAAGAACTGACCAGCCAGACTTCTATGCTCTTTAACACTTTGCCGTTAAAGTTGGCGTTGGTGAGGTTGATAACGTTGTATTTATCGTGATAAAGAGCAACTGGAAAGGGCATAAAGAAGGATAAAGCAAAAAAGATATATATAAAAGGACTTTAGCGTTCCATGTTTTACGCGGAATAAACCATCGGCCAATCGATCGGCGATCTGGCGAAACCAAAACCAGCTGCCTCGTTTGTACCGATTAAAATAAAGATCGTATATTAGTTATTAATTTTGCTGTCCTCGTTTAAATACAAGCATTTGGTAACCAGAGTTTCTCGAAAATGTTGTCGATCCAGCCCAAATCTGCTAAGACGACGACACGCAAAGTACCAGCAAGATTTTGCTTAGCAACATCAAGACGCGAATTGACACGGTGTCAAAAGCAGCAAACGTTAATAGTTTTATCCAGATAAACAGTAGTATCCGATGAATACGCATCCTCGGTAAAGATCAAGTGAACATACCGTTCATGCATGAACGCAACATCATTTTTCAGCAGCTGTAACTTCGTATCGAGAACATAAATATCAGACTGTAGTAATTCTTTCTCGCAACTAACGGGTTCGTACCGCAGATTCCTATTCTGCCACACAAGTTTCTGCAGGATCTTCCCCTTATCACCTGCATCTTTGCGCGAGAGATCCCCTTTGATAAACTGCATCTGCTCGTTAACATTCTCGAGCTCCGCGCCATGCATGTCCGCAAAGCCTTCCTCATTCACTCGCTGACGTTCCATTAGAATTTGGCACTTTTTCTGATCTTGAGGAAACTGGCACTATGAATAATTCTTCAGTCTTTCAGTTTCTTTGGATATATTTGCTGTGTTAAAGGTCAAACTGGTGCATGACATCACTCTGCCGTTGGGAAATTCTATCCAGTTGGTTCTTCGCTGATACAATTCCTTCGCGAATAAAGGCTGCTGGAACAATGTCGCTTTCTCTCGTTTCTCATGATTGGTTGGTAAGTACAGCTTGGTAAGAAAGATTCGGCGTTCGTCGTTGACCTGTTCCTTCTGGTCATTTGTCATGTGAACCGGTTTGATGGTGGAAATGTCTAGGCCATGTTCGCGAGCGAGTATGTCTGTTTCACAGTCGTTTGGAGGAGCTTTTACAGGAAGTGGTGCGAAGGCTGCAGTGGGAGCATTTCCAGGCTTGAACGACAGCGTGGAAGCGGTTTATATGGTCGAGCGAGTCGAGCGATCAGAGGAAATGGTTGGTTTTGGCAGAGAATGAACCGCAACCAGAACGGGATGAAAAGCAGGGCGCCAGCCGCGGCGCGGGCCAACTTTCAGACATTCTTCTTGAATAGGGAGCGGAGCGGGATATTCTGGACCCGGGGAAGGGGTGGTTCTAGAGATGGCGGGGTTTGCTTCGCTGCGGGTTGAAAGCGACGACTTTGGTCATTCCATGGCCAGAACTATGGTTCGCGGAAAGTGGATACTTACATGAACTGCGTGGTTGTTAATATCATTGATATTTATATTTTTTTGATGAACGATTCAAGTCAAAGCATTGATGCACCGCACATATGAGCATAAAGCAACAGTGCGTAAATTCGAACTGCGTTGTTAGGAAAATGAACAGTGGACGGTAAATAACGATGCTTGGTAACGAGATTCCAGTCCTTTGTTTACTTTACGTAGAACCAGTAAGAAACGCAGAAATCGTGCTAACGATCAGCAGCCCGTGCGCATCATTTGAATGTACGTATTAACACCAAAACGGGGACTTGACATAGACGACTGCAGCATTGTGCTTTTGGAAAGCTAATGCTTTGCAATTTTATATTACTAAGAATTTATTTATGAAGCTACGTATTATTTATGCAGTGTGCATGTCACCAATAATTATGATAAAATACCATAATTTACGGATCATAACTGTACAGAAACCATGACGGAAATACACTCCCCGTGGTTACTTCTGGAGGCAAAGTAAAAATCACAATTCTATACAAGATATTTGTTATTTCGCAGAGTTTCGATAAGTATAAGCAAAAAGATGTATTCCAAAAAATATAATGTCTCCTAATTGTAATGAATCTTAATGTACACAAATGCTCGTTGCTACAGGGAAAATATTACAATACTGTCAGCTGAAATAGATCAAGTTGATCGGGAGCTCTAAGACCCCGTCCAATAGTCTTATAAGCGTCGTAGTCAGTTGTGCCCGATCAAACGCGAGAAAAGACGCGATTCCACCCATGTGCGCAATGACCGGGGGGGAGGATGATGACTGGAAGAATCCCAGACAGATGGAAAGGGAGGCGGGACGGCGCACTGACAGAGGAGTGGTTGATAGATGAGTTATTTTTGTTGATAAATTATTGTATTAATTCGATGTATTCATAGCATTGTAAGACAAGTTTTTGTTAAGTTACACTCAGTCAAGTAAATTATGGCAACGCTTAATCCCAAGTTACTGCAATATTCGAAGCTGCGCAAAGGAGAATCTGAGCAGCACACAGTGCCTAGCGTGGTTTAATACAACCGGTGAGCAGGTGCTCGAAAAGAGCAGTTCATGGTCTTCATGGCCATTTCGTGCGGAATGCGGAACACAGCCCAGGGAAGGCACGGCTGCATGCGCATACGACGGCCATCTGTGTAATGCGGATACCTTCAATCCGAAAACTGTCAAAACCGAAAATGGTGGTACCAAATCATCCGGACTTGGTCAATTGGTTGTGTGTCAGAAAAGCATTGGAAGCCTGCCATTTCGTTTCAAATTCAGTGCGCGCAGAACATTGTTTTTGTGGAAGACGACATGACGCTGATGAATATACGTCAAAAAGTCATGATCCTGTAGCTCTTGCCCACCAGTACCAACTCAGGCGAGCCATATCGAATATGACCCTCACAGGCCTGCCAGATCTAGCGGTTCTAACACCACCCGATGCCTATCCCCTGGGACGCTCGCCTACTTGGCGCGTTCTCGCGTGGCTGTTATCGCACAAATGTTCGCTCCTCCGTCAGCGACCAGGTAATTAGTAATGAAAATCTACGAGGGTACGCCACTCGTGTATTAGGAACCGTGGATAAAGCCGGGGAAACGGAGTGACCAAGAAGATGGTTTTGTTTCACTGTGTAAATTTGTTGTGATCCAAGGAAGCTTGCTTTCAATAACCACTAGTTATTTGACTGCCATGTATTGGATAGGTTGCTCTGGTTTCCCACACTGATGATTATGTAACGCGCTTAATCAAACAGTCAAGCGTTAGATGAGCAAGTCCCTCTTCGCAACCTTCGAACGCCGTCACTCATTCTAAACAAAAGTGCGCGGCTTCGAATGCATCAGGTACTAAGCAAATGCAGTATCAATTTATGCGTTGCTGGTTAGGTGACTGTTGCTGTTTGTCTCCTAATTTATGCCACCTTGTTGCACAGCAACTGGATGAAACAAACCAGTGCAGAGAGATCGAGTCTGTTCAAATCCTACCACAATTTACCTAATCTTATCAAAGCGCTGTATTAAGCTTTCTTCACACAATTTCTGTGAACTGCTAAAGGACGTAAAGTGACGTTAAAGAGAGCGTTCTATAAGTCTATTCAAGTTGAAACACTCTTTTCGACATCCTACAAACCATCAGCTGTTGCATATTTTCGCCTCTTTTGACCTTCGTTGTAAAGCCCATCTGATTTGCGTTCTGCTAGATTAATTTTGTCATGATGTGAATGGTCTCGGTTTCCCGGAGTGTGCCACTTACCATCGACCTGCAACAAACAACAACACCGGAGTTCCACTGACTAGCGGATACAAAATCCTTATAGAATAATACCGAAAGTTGTCGTGTTGGGTGGAGTTGATTCTCAAGCACTTGTGCTTTTCACAAGTAATTCTTCAGAAATGATCTTCTACCAGTTATAACATACGTCGATTACACTTTAAGCAGCTTGGGATTAGTCATGGAATATGGAGCTACCCGGTGACGGGCTACCAAGCATGTGCAGCATCTGGCGGATTACATGGAAAACACCTCCTATACCATCACCCGAAATGTATGCCAGTTTGCGTCGTTGTTTTGTGAGTTAGTATGCTGAGCAGAAGACTACAAAGCGAAACATCATCCGAGTGGGATGGATGCCGAGCAGAAGACTACAAATGCTTATCAGACCAGACCGTCATGAAAGTTAACAGACACAAACCACTCAAAGACAAGTGTGTGCGGTCAGTCAGAGCAGCCGGGACAGTAGTATGACATTCAGAAACGAATAGTTATTTTTTTACTCGGCTGAAGCCACCACTTGTGTAAATTCCAAGCTAGTAGTCGGACCGCTTTATGCCTTAAAGAACAGTTTCCAAGCTCGTTTTTGAAGCGAACTCTCCAGCCATGAGCGAACAGCGCTGATCCGCAAATTTTGAAGCAATTATCCTAATAACTTGTAAGAGGAACATCAGTGCCGAACAGCGTTTTTATGCCACACTTAAAAATGTTAGCAATGCGCAAAGAGCACCCCCAATAGTGCAAGCAGTGCGTAAGCAATAAAACAGTCTTTATGGCTTTCACGGAGTCCGTTAACATGTGGACATTGGGGTTTGCTTTTAAATCCCGAAAGCAAGAACAAGCTTAAACAGGCGGGCTGGCTGGCCCGTACCGTGTGGTGCAGCTACGTTCAGAACTGTCATCGGGTTATGTGAGCTGAATTTCTTTAACTTTTATTTATTTTATTTTATTTACAGAACCCAGTACTGCCACTAGAATCTTGTCCAGAGATCTGAGCTGTTGTTATTCGGTATAGATTATCACATACTGGCAGAAACTCTGGAAATCACGTACACCCCTTTTAGAACAAAATACAATGGATCTGGTCCGCACTCCCCAAAACCGGCGTCGTGCCCCACGCGGTCTGGTTGTGGATACGCCGGACTCTGGGGTGAGGATAAGCCGTATAGTGGAAAAGCTCTACTAGACCGTACTGCGCCAATGATTTCACATTGGTGTAGATCTGTATCTATTTTGGATTCTGTTCGGATGCATTCCGCATACAAGTTACGAATGTGGACACGGACCACGGTAAACCAAATCGGAATCATTGGTGCAACACGGTCTAGATAAAACTGTACCATTGTCACGGGGGGGGGGGGGCGGGTCCTTGGAGAGACAGGACAGTTCTTCAGAATCACTGCCTCAAAGCTTCATTTTTTCCTGTAATGCCCAAAACGACAGCGTAGTTGGGCAAAACCAGCTGGGCGTTACCAGCTTTGTCAAAATTCACGAGCACTCCAACGTTCTGTATCCACAACTAGACCACATTGCACGACGTCGTCACGGCGAACCACATCCACAGCATTGCGCTGCCAGATGAGTGTATACAACGAAATCGTGATTACCCCAGATTTCCTGCCAATATGTGATAATCTATGGCGACTAGCAACAGTAAAAATCTCATGACCAGATTTTTGTGACAGTACTAACAAGTAAGTACTGTAAACAAATAATTACAACTCACAGACCGAAGAATGTTTTTAAACGTAACCGCACCATGTGATACGGGCAGCCAGCCTAGCCTGCCTTTGCAAACTTGTTATTGCTTTCGAGATTTAACAGTATGTCTTGATATTTGTTGTCTCACCGACACTATGGCGCGATTTATTCACTTTCTGGCAGCAGCTTGCAACGGGGCGGTACGGGGTCATAACGTGAGTAAATGGCGTAGAAGTAGTCCGAAACGAGGGAAAAAAAACAGACTGGGGAAAACCACGAAAGATCAACATTCCAGTCAGCATGCTGTCGCATGCTGTATATTTTCCAGCAAACATCTTCTTCGGCAGCATACACCCATTCTGAGAAATCGCACGCTTGAAATTGCCAAAAACTACATCATTCTATGCAGGATATACAGGCATATTAGGCATCTGGAAGCGATTACACAGGAAACCATACACCATTTGCGGTGTATGTTTTCATTCACAAATTGTTGCTAAATGGTTCCGTTCTAATTGTCCGTTATATGACCAATCATGCATTATATAAGGCTAACGCATCCTCTGTACAACTCCCTAAACACAAGTATTCTGTAAGCAAAAGAAGTCAATTCAGGTACACTCTGTGTTGTGCTTCCTCAGCAGATACGACCAGTATCTGCGAGCTTTGCACTGTTCAGAATGTTTTCAGACTTCCCGTTCCAGTTTAGTCTCCTGTAACAGTCAACATTTTACGGAACGTGTTTTTACGTGATTTTATCTCTATTGTAAAAACCAAAGGATTAGATTCTCAAATCTCCTGCGGCTAGTTCTAATAACGGTGACCTTTTACCCTCATGTTGGCTGCTTCACTGGATACATAACTGGATACATGAACGCATAAGTGGGTACTAAATCCCACAGTCCGTTAGTTGTGGAAAGCTGTAGCATGTTTATATCTGGGGCAATTGATACATATGCATGGTCTTGGTCTGAAATCCAAGACTCAACGGGTCTTTTCACTGATCCAGAATATTCTGCACCCAATGGCAAACATCTGATATTTGATAAGAGGATATTCAGTGTTATTAAGCGTTTTCATCTTTTCTACTGCCAGGAAATGTTGCGACCAAAGGTGCTGTTTCATATCCCTTATACGTTCAACGCGGGCGGGTTACATAGTATTCTGAAAGTGACATGTGATGCCTCGACTAGTGAACTGGAAGAGGGTCAGCTGGAAATTAATTGAAAGGGAAGAGAATTCTGGCAGCGATCTTCACGGCCCCCGCTTCTTGCCCGCCCAAATGCATGCCACTGTGTTTTTTGTGCACGCTGGTGAGCGACAGACTGTACAGGGAACAAATGGAGGCCGCCAAAGAATAAATCACTGCAGCTCGGCCAACTTTGGACATATATTTGCCGTTCTGACTTTACCCTTGTTATTTACTTCGCCTTGTCCTCCTGTCGAACCCGTTTTCTTGGCCAATAACGCCGAAGTACCCAGTACCAGTAAGTCAATTCAGCGGACACCGCGATGATCATTTTAGCATCCTCATGGGACATGGAGCCCAACCATAGCACTTTCGTTGTCTTTTCCAGATAGCAGCTTTGCGCCGTACGTGTTGAAACTGACGTTTGACGATAAGCATCCCAAGACTCCGCCTAAAAACAGTGTGGCAGCTGGATATACACGCAGTGATCTGGAACCTTTGAGCGGATTTCGGCTTCTTAACCAGGAGTCTGCCGGTTTTACTGGCCATGGATATGAGCGCAGTTATCAACTTCGTGCCGGTCTTTGACGCACTAACCATGGACCTACCCATGCCAAATAGCCGTCGCCAAAGACCCAGTCGATGTAGCCAAAGACTCGAAAGAAAGAAACTGCGAAGAGGAAAGGAAGATCCCGGAAGTCAAAAGGTCACCAACAATTAACAACCGGTTACGGCGAAAACTACGTGATGTATGAGATGTACCGACCGAGGTTTACTCAGACAACAACCCAGAAACACACAAGGATACTGGTTCCCCGCCCGCCCTTCATTCCCCGTGAAAACCCTGTGAAAACCACATCCCCCTGGTAACCGACACCCGGCTTTTCCCCCACGGACATGTTCTCTGAAAAAATATCCGACGTCCTTCGCGACTGCTTTTCAGATATTACGGGCGTCGTACGTGGCGGGTGACGGCCGGTTTACTCCCCTGGCGCAGCCACCGGGGTCAAATGGTTTTCCTGGAAGGGTCCCGCTGCGGCCGTGGCGCACACCGTCGTGTTTTCCATCGTCTGTCTCAGTTTTGCTTTTGTATTGGCTAATATCTGTTTTATCGGGTGTTTATTTACTGTTTGTATGGCTCTTGTTGCATGTTGGGATAAGACTTTTTCTGTGACTAATGCATTCAGTTATACGAATGGTTGGGAATTTTGGACATTTGGTGATCGTTTTGCAGGAATAATTGGCAACTTAGCAGCAGAGTTTATTGTACAATGTGCGGTCTAACAATGAATAATGGTCTTCCGTCGAGAGTGACGCTTGCTAGAATGACATACGCACTTCCCTGTACTTCCCGAAATACTTGTTGGGGCGTCATCGACATTGAAACACTTGTCCATTGTGAGAAAATGCATAGTACGACTGAATCAAGAGATCGGGCATCTCTTTAAGTATTTAAAAATCCCTTCAGTGCCACTATGGAAAATGCCGAAATTGATTGTATAAAACAGCATTACAGAATACATAGATGTTTCGAAATGAACAGAGAATAAATGACTCATGCGAAAGCAAACCAGAAGTCCCAAAAATCAAGTTCACAAAGAAAGCGTGCGGTGTCACTTGTCTATAATTCGGTTCACAAAGTGTCAGTAGACCTTCACTGTTCTCTCCTTATTATCAATTTTGTGAAACATAATCAGCATTCGTGCCATTCATATGTTAGACAGTTCAACTCGCGCGGCATAGAGACACTTTGTTACAACAAGAAATACATTACGGTTTAAAAGACAAGAATAGTTCGCATCGTATCATATTCTCTGTACTTCACTTGTCATACTCAACTGTCGCCACACTTGAGCACAAGAGCACTACCATCCCAACTTGGAAGCCGGATCATGCTGTAAGCCATGTTCGATGCACCGGGCTCGTGTAGCACGTTCCAGGCTGGGAGCGCGAGTTGCTAAGCATACTGTTCCAAGACATGAGCGACCCGATGTAATCAGTGCTTGGTGCAGCTTTGCTGCCTAGTGACGCTAATTAATGAATGATTTCCTTGTCATCACGGAGAAACCCAAACTCAAAAAGTGAAACCTCGCCCTTAAACTGTGCCATTGGAGAAGATCAGTCTGGTTAATCATTTAGGCATCAAAAAATGTCATTCGATGCACTCTATCGAGAATACAAACGGTCAAATGTTGTCATCAGCAATCTGAGCTCCCAGTTTTGAACTAAGTAACTTGTGTCAAGACCTACTACGATCCGTTTCTTGCATCTTGATTCATTAGCCAAAGCTTTAATCCACCGGGGGTTAAGATGTTTGCTCGTTTACAAGAACTATAATCTGGACATGGATCTAACAACATATCCAGCTGATTGCCCCAGCATAACCCTGGATGGAATAATTATATCGGATTCGGATGTCGAACAGCTCTGTTTTTTCCAAGAACTGAAGCAGCTATCCCTTAATGGATGTGGATTACGCAGCATTGAAAAACTACCTCACTTTGGTAACCTACATGTGCTGGAGCTGAACGACAATCTGCTGTTTAATATACGATCAATCTCTTTGGAAAAATTTCCAAAACTGACAAAGTTATACTTGGCAAACAACATGATCAATAATATTGCTGAGTTACGACAACTTTTGGAGTTTCCTGAGCTCGTATTTGTTGACATCTACAACAACCCTGTAGCATCCCAGGATTTCAGCACATTAAGAGCTGAATCGGCGGGAAAGATCAACTGGTATAATAAATCGTACGCGGAAATCGACAGCAGTATGGAGGAAGCTGAGAACAGCGAATCACAGTCCACGGGTAATGCGCAGTAGTTACAAACGGCTACATCCCAAAAATATCCCACAAATGTCTAAGCCAAAGCATATTTAGCAGCTTCAAGCAACTCCAGCCACTCACACTCCGCTTATGAACCGTCTGAAGTTGACTTCGAAACAAGTGAGGATTGTGAAACAGACACCGGGGATAGCGGGGACGACTGCGATTCGGATGCAGAAGACGGCAACTTGGCTTCTGATCTAGAGGGACGATCTGGAAGTGTTTTCTAAATCAAGCACATCGGCCGATAGATCAACTGGTACTGATTTTGTATTTAAAAATAATAGATTAAATAAAGATACCATTCCACAAAATTCCGAATGTTGTTATTAACTGCTAAGGAAATGCTCGGCGTTTTGCTCAAACTGGTTTCAAAAGGTCACTGTTTTCTAGGAACCGGGCCAATCACGAGTTCGACCAGTGGCTCGCAGTCATTCGAAGATAATCCATCCGTCTTACGCAATCATAAACGCTTTAAACGAGCCTGACATTTAGCAGGAAGCCAGTCGACATCGGATATTCTTCCCATAGCTATAGTAAAAGATTACTAATTTCTCTTGACAATGTAGTTTATGAGTTATCTGATAATACCAACCAAAGCTACACTTGTATACTGTTTGCCGAAAATGAAATAAATGTTAGGTTCATTAGGACTCATTATTTCCGTATAAGATTTGATCAGGTTATGTTACAGCTGGTTTAAAGCAGCCGATCACACATGTTTCTGAAAACTCCATAGATCAAGATCTTGTAGGAATGTTACTGCGAACTGAACGGATGCTGAAAGAGCAGGCCTTCTTTACATATGCTGATTTTTTAGGAAAAGATGCCATCCCCGTGTGAAGTCCTGATAGATATGCCCTTAAACTATATACATCTTCCATGCTATAATCAGCAACAGATGTATTTGGCCAGCCCACTTAGGGTGGGTCTCGAATTCGAAGCGAATCTCGATACGGTACGCGGGCGTGGCTGAACGAAAGGTACGGCGCCGTAACCACCTCATGAGGTGGCTTCGCGACCCACCCTTAGAGTTCGTTAAAAGGAGACCCACCCTTAAAGTTCGTTAAAAGGAGGCTGTCAACCGTATAGCTGCCAGCCCTAGCTGTCAACAGATTCAATCCTCGAAGTTCAGTAATCAGTTTCTGACATTAATCATCCAATCAATAATCCTTAATAAATGTTTAATTGATATCGATCGTACCTTATCGCAAATACGTGTAGAACAAATCGTTATACAAACGCGGAATAAACGGGTATTCATGTCGCTTCGGGATCAACTGACTTGCACAATCCATTAACAGTTCCGTAGCGGAAGCCACAACAACTAAAGCCTCTAGCATAATTTCCAAGTAGGCCAGCGATGTGATTCGATTAACGTAGCGTTATGATCTTTTTCCAGTCATTTTTTAGCACTGGTGAAGTGAATGAATAAATAAATCTACTTGAAACGTGGAACTAGCGGTGTGTCTTCAACAATGTCACGGGTAGGCACGTACCAACCAATTGTTGATGTACACACTACTTTGTTTGTGCTTTCCTATGAAAACCCCTACATCCGTTAAAACTCATAAAGATCACTACCAAGAACGATGGTGATTTTCTACGGTAGGCCAGTCAGGGCAATAAACCCTATTGTTCAGAATGTGATTAAATGGGACATCGGCACATCCCGGTATTGGCATATTCCGGCCACAAGCAGATTGCGGGATAATGTTAAAGGGGTGGCGTAGTCCGAATTACTTGCTCGTATTAAATCCCACTACATGCAGTACCATGCTTTTTCCACCAACGGGACAATGTACCGCTTTTGTACACAGTGCAACAGACAGCTTGTTCTACGGGGTATAACTTTCTAAGGCTCTAAGCGGAAGTTTATAAAGCAGAACAACATAGAAAGTGCAATTCATACTTGGAAACGTGTACAGTGGCACTCAAAAGTTGCTGTAAGACCCAGCGGACTAGTTGGTGTATCGATAGTCAATATATGGTGGACTGCACCAGTGTGCGACTAATTCCGCAGACACTTACATACACGTCATTAATATGACATGTTATTTTGTTTACATTTACAAAACAATTATGCCCTGTAACTGGTTTTCATCTCGTGCGTGGAAACCGTTGAATGAAGAGTCCTTGACCTTACTGTATCTACGATTGATACCTTCTCCAAACGGAGCTAAATTATTGTATAGATCAACGGGAGAGAAGGGTATATAAAGACAGAGCTAAGAGCACATAACCATATCAATATCCACCGAACAGTAAACAAAAACCACTGACATATCGGATGAGACTGTATGTACCGAAGAGAGTAAAACTGAAACGATCATGAATTAACAAAATAATTGGCAGTTTACTAAACTAACCAACATATACAATACCGTGTTGTTAAGCAACATAGACTCTGAAATACTGCGAACTTGAACTGCGTTGCACATTTTGTTTTCTATAACAAAATCTACAAAATGGCTTTGTGAATCAGTATAATAATAACAATATGGGCAATAACACTAGTAAAAGTACGGACACAACTTCTCCGACCAGTCCTCCGCGTGCAAACAAAGAGAACCATACATGTGCTAATCAATATGGTAACATACAGGATGAACACGCAGACACCCCATTTCGTCACCCCGATCAAGGAGCCCTGGTTAATAGGTTACATCGAGATCTCCGTATAAGTGAACAGAATATTTCAAGTCTGGAATCTGTTGAACTAGATGTGTCCGACGAAAAGCAGTTTGTTGATGTAACGGTAAAAAGTTATAGCACATTAGATGTTTTAGAACAGAACTAACAACTTTTGTTACCTTACAGACATCAGTACAATTCTGGCGAACTAAAAGCAAACAAATTGCCGAAGAACTTTTATTCTTACAAAATGATGCATCGATAGGCTTTCATGGCTTGGATATTTCGACTGAGGTGTTTCGATTTCGTGGAAGTGGGATTGAGAGACTTGATGAGTCGATTAGTGATTATGGTCGACAAGTTCTTAATGGACGCTCAGTTTCCCTTTTCTTGTTTCGCGAAGTTATTCACTCGTGCTGTATTGATTCCATTAACAGCCAGCCAGCAAATCTGAAGAAACTATTCAGTTTGTTTCGGACTCAGCTGAGATCCTTCCAACTCATGCTTCTGGAAACAGGGATATCAGAGCGGTTTTGTTATCATGCATGGTTGGTACCCCGGAAAACTTATTGATTACCATTTTTTTCTCGTTTACTTGTTAGGATGTTTCGGATTATAGTTATCTCTAGTCAGACTCAGCCACTTAGCGGTATCTACATATGAACAGAAACCATCTGGCAACTTTTTTTCTGCTACTTTAGCGGCTATACTGAAAGAGGATTGATTCCCATGGAAAATTCGCTGGTTCTGTCAGAAACACTGCAGGTTAAAGACTTCGAGGAAAAGACATATGAACTGGATTCTACAAGCGGAGCTAACCTTACTTCTACTGCTGCACATGCTCCTTCACAATCTCATTGTCCTACAGTCCCTCTGTTTGCCGAGGAGATGGGAGTATGGAACGAACCGGAGTTATAAGAGGACATATCAGAAATCATTATTTTTGTTTAGAGCAAGCCTTTAAAACTGGCTTATTGGACACTGTTTTCTTTGGCCGTCTCTCCTTAGCAGATTGTGTGTTTCTTAGCAGTTTCTCAGACGGTCTTTCCATTTTGAAAAAATAAATTCAAAACACTGAAGTCAGAAAATTTGCTTGTTCATTGAGCAATTATTTACGCTGTATGCACTCAAAACTGAAGATGTTTGCAGTAAATATCTCGCTTAACCAGGAAACAGTCCCTAACCCGGAAACGGTTAGTTTGAACAGGAAATTTTTGCTTGCAGATACCGGCCATCGCCACTAGAAAATGTTCCGAGTAAAATTACAAAATTTATGCAGGGTGATGATTCCTCTCAAAAGGTTAAACCGGGGGGTCCCATCCAGATACATTATGTTGTGCTGGCTAATTTGGTATTTTGCACAGTTAAAGGTTTCGGGATGAGGCGTGCTACTGGATGGGTTCGGTAAAGGTGTGTGTATTTTCACTGCTCATTTAATAGCATTGTGGAAAGATGTCCAGACGAAACTGTTCGCTTGATGCAATGTGACAAAGGTGTTCCACCGGGGACCAATCGGCAACAAATGGAAGTGTCAGGATAACCTTAAGGTAGAAGTTTGTCCCCTGCGGGCTCCCATTTTTGTCGAGAATTTATGCCAATTATTTACGCCGATCGATATTATTGTTCTTCAGACTTCTGGTCACTAGCAAACATCCGTCGCTTTTAGCACTTACATCTGCTTTGATTCAGCCATAGGGAATAACTTGTTGAGGATTTTTGAATGAAGCACAGCGACTAGGAGGGGGACTTGTTTATGTTTTGACATTTCCTTTTCCAACAATGGAATTGTTCAACAGGACAGTTTTCATTGAGATCGGTTTATGAGTTGTTCGCCCCCCTTTATTCTAATTGCTCTCATTAGACTTTGACTGATAATTCTACTGTCGTGACATAAGATTTTTCAGGTATTTATTATGACAGTCCACCCTGTAGCCGATTTTTTCAACTGGAAAATTATGGATTTTACGGAACGTTTGGGATACTCTGGGAAGTGCTCTTTCAAGGAAGCCAGCCAAATGCTGCGGAGGTCGCGCCCTATTATATTGTTCTAGCTCCCCGCAGACCCTACTTCCTAGCCATGTTTAGCTCGAACATGGAGGAATCCCATCAGGAACATGTACAGCTCTGATACATTTCTAGTGCAAACGCTGAATATGTGAGCGTTAGCAAAGCAGATAACCGCTTTTTGCGTAACCGCCTGAGTGTACTAGATCATTGTAACTCGTGAATGCACAGGATTATAGCTACACGTCAGCAGTGACCATCGGCGAAGACAACGTGGCGCCTCTGCTGGAAGCTGCGATCTTTATCGCCTTGCATTTTCTACCAGGAGCCCTACCCGGAACTTCCTAGAAAAACCTTCAGATCCGAACAACTGGCTCCTGATTTTATGCCTGGCGGAGCGCCATCTATAAAGGGATCTGGCGAAGATAGCCAAAACGCAGGTAATGCGACATCGTCCTGTTGAAAGTTTTGTTTCTGTATGTATAAGAACGCTAATGTTGCTTATCCACATTGTACCTACACTTATCTGAGACTGCTTAAACTTAATGCTACTGATATTTAGCTGTCCAGCTTTGATATCTGCGCTCCGGTTGTTCCACCTTGCTGAATTCCATAGAAAGGATGTTTGTGTTTGTAAAGGATGTTTCCCGACCGTGGTAGACAGCAACACGTTTTTCTAGCTGGAGAAAGATAAGGTATTCCAGTACCATGCGCAGTTTTGGACGCTTTTGGCTATGCACTTGACTATCAGTTCAATACACTGTTTTCTGCTAGGCCATCGCTTTTGATCGACTTGGACGACACTATCGTGAAGCGCAAGGATGTAGTGTGGAACGCTGTATTCTCCTGAACCCGCTATGGTCTCCAAAAGGCAAAGGTTAGCACCAATGTTTTGGCGGGGGGTGGATCCCTATCAAAGATCCCTTGAAACTACCCTTGACGAATATCTTCAAAACCGTCGTTGTCTTCCCGATCATCTGCACTTTCTTTTTCTCCCTGTTCCAAACAACCAACCACCGGAAAACACCGCCCCAGCACCAGCTAGGGGATCCTACCTAGATCGGTCAACCCCCACGACCCAAGGCGCTTCTACTTCCGAGTCAGGCTGAACAGTTATCTGCAGAAGCGTTTGTCCCACAACTTCCGATCAAAGGAACCCGAAACCTATTATGCAGGAACCTGAAGAGTTACTGGTACCCGCACCGATGCCGGTTGTCACGGACATCTGCTCGATGGTTTCCGTGTCCCTGCAGAAGAGTGACATGGTCAGCCCGCAGCATTTGTTACCGACCCCTGATCGTCAAGAGCTACAACCACCTACTCCTCCAGAGTGTCCTGAAAACAAACGGGGGGACGTGGCAGTCGAGGAAAATGTTGTAACTAATCTGACCAGTGTCATGCAGGACGCTAAACTTGGATCTCTGCCGGTCCCGTGAGAAGTTTATGTTGGGTGGATGAAAAGCTGCAGGATGCAAAGGCACGAAGGCAGAAAATGTACTGCTGCGAAACAAGATATTGATGCGTTCGTAGGTGTCGATGACTTGTAAGTAACTACCGAGTCGATGGTCCACACTCACACCGGATAACAGCAAATGTCAAGCAGACGAAGACCATTAAATCGGAGATTGCTTCACCAGCTGCCAATGTTCTCGTACGTTTGCTCTTTCCGAAAGTACCGGAAAAGCGGCTTTTGCCAGTTCTAAAAGAGCCCACGACGAGCATACAATGTTAAAATTATCCGAGAAGAGCTCTCGGGGAAAGGAAACCACTGAAAAGAAAGAGATCCCGAGAGTACTCAAAGGGTCACCATACCGAATCCAGCGACAAACGTCCCCGGTACTTGGTTTGTGCCGCCTCACGCTTGGTTAGTAAACTGTCCAGAACATCCCGGGTAATCGGTTCTATGAAACGGGTTAGCAGTTGCCCATGAGCGATGATAAACCTGCCGAACCGCTGCCGCTTGTAGAATCCTGCTTGGCGCTACCGGTCCCCTCACAAAAAACCTCACTCCCTACGCACCCGCTACGTCGATGTCTAAACCGGTTAGGACTGCAGTCAGTGAAATCGCGCTACGTCTCCGGTTGTAAAACCAAATTCCATAATATGGATATATGCCGTACGTGAATGAGCCCTTCACCCCCCACCACCGAATGTCATACGGACATGAAGCTATTCGCTTCCGCCATTTGCCCCTCAGACATCTAGGAACAAGGGTCTGGCATCAGCGTTCATTCCCCGGAACGACGTGACTGCGCACAGCTGAAAAACCAGTCCTGGTTCACGAGCTCCATATCCACCTGGTGACCCCCGAGCACACCCTACCCCTTCTACCTCCAGCTGGTAAGTAGGCGGGTTAACATCCCTGACACCACCATCGGCGACAGTGAGACCGAAAAGATGTTTCTGGTGCCCAACGAGAATTAACTTCCGATCCTAGTGACCAGATCGTGGGTATCCGTGCGATAGTGTTCCCATGCGGCGCTAGCCCGCCCTGGTTACTGGTTTCCACCATATTGCAGGTTTCGTTTTTTGTGCTGTTATATACTTGCTGTTATGATGTTTAATTGGCTTCTGTTTGCGTGTATGGAACTTGCGGTGTTGTTTGATGACTGCATTTATGTTTTACCAATGAATGTTTATTGTTTTTGTGGGAATCATGGCAAATTTTCTGCAACAGTGTAAGGAAAAAGAATGTTCCTCTGCATCAGTGAAACTAGTCGTTTTGTGGAGTATTATCTTATTTAAATACAGCAGCTCGAATTATTATAAACAACAGCGTTGCAAATATTTGTTGCAGAAGGTCACAAATAGCACAGTTAATTATAGAAAAGCATAGGCATCGCCTCGTTCTTCAACTGCTGCAACCCCCTTAATTTATACCTTGAAACTCCCTAGCCGAGTAATTTACCACTCGTTGCCATGGATGTTTTGGCCGATAAGGCAAACTTACCATATTCTGCCAATCTTGACTTGAGGGTAATGTAACAGCAGTAATGTCCAGACAGCATCATCTACATCTACTTCTACTTGCTACACAACCGAGTTTTCAAATAAAGTATGTGAACTTAATAAATTTTACTTGTATGTTGTGGCCAGATTAAGCCGAAAACCGTCCGTTCGATGTAGGCATTGTTGTCTGATCATAGTAGGCTGTGGGTTGTTATCGTAAAAAACGTCTAGTCAAAAACCCGAAATTAAAAAGTATCCATGAATATTAGCTAGTTGACCCTGGGTTACGGATGTCATGTGTAATATCGTGTGAAAAGCGATGCAAGGGTGCGTACCACCTGGAAGAGCAAAAATCATTTTATACCAGGCGCGTTCAGCTTCTTTTTAAGACGTTTACGAAACAACGTTTCTGTGTTGCAATTATTAGGGGAAGTGCTTTGTCGGTATTGAGTGCGTTTCCTCGCACTGGGGCGCTTTCAGATGATAGAAATGGTTCTGCTGCCTTTTTGAAACAGCGTTTTTCTGTTGCTGTTGTTAGAGGAACCGCGATATCGGTGTTGGGTACATTGCCTTGTACTAAGGCGGTTGTGAATGATAAGACTGGTGTTAGTTGTTTTGGTTTCAATTTTTAGTATTTA